>SNQJ01S0053201.1:23764-69187 GCA_010110895.2 Picea sitchensis
CCCTGATTTTTTGCTTTGTTAGGTACTCGCGGGCTGTTTTGGGCTAGCCCGCGGATGCCCGCGTGCAGTAAAGGGACAGCAAGCGGTTGCCCGCGCCCAGTGAGAAGTTAGGGCGCGGGTTGCTTATTTTGAGTGGTTTTTTGAGGAATTACTCAGCATGGCTTTGGCTAGGAAGAGGCATGAGTTGGCCTGATGCCAGGTAAACCTGTATGGTGCATTTTAGGGTTATAACACCTAGGGGTCTATGCCAACTACCCCTTATTATTATATTATTTTCTCTTAATACCTAGTGGGCCTATGTATTATCCTTTCTAAGTACATTACATTCCATTCTCTTCACATGTCTTATCCCCCAAAAATGGGAAAAAGACATATAATATGACCTGTTGAGTAATGTATCCAACGAGTACCATGCATGACAATCCATCCATCTTTTTGAAATGTGGACATGGGGTCCAATTGTGACCTTTCATCCTTGATATTGATTCTGGTTGCTCCTTTGTTTCCATGTTGTTTTTTGCTACTTTGATATCTCCACACATTGGTTATAGTCCTCCATGTGCCTCCATATTGGTTTCCTTTTTGGTTCCATGTTGATCCAAATCAAGTTCATTGATATTCACACCCTTGTGTTGATGATTTTTGTTTCTCTTGGTGGTGTGGGTGGCATTATACAATAACCTTAGCTATTGTTTCTTCTTTCTTTGACTCTTCAACATGTGGTTCCTTTGAGTCATTTAGATCCTTAACTTTTTCTTCTTTTTTATGCCCTTCCTAGGGCTTTTATTCATGTGCTTATGTAGGATCTTCCTCTGATTCAACCTTATCTATCAATTCTTATTTCTTTGAATCTTTAATATATGGTTCTTTGAGTCATTTATCTCCTAAGTCAGACAATTCTTCTTTTTTATGCCCTTCCCAGGGATTTTCTTCATGTGCTTCTATATGATTTTCTTTTGATTCAACCTCATACTATTCATCTAATGTGTCATGATGTACTAGAATTAGTTTCTCGCAAGGAATTCTTCATATGCCCCCTTGGGCCCTTCTTTCTTAGTAAGAGAAATATCCTGTAATGTAATTTTCTTTTTCTTATACCAAAGATTCAAAAACTTATTTTTCTCATTAATATTAACTGTACCAATTGAATCCATCTAAGGATATTTAAAAACAATATCAACATCATCCATATCTATAGCATGAAAATATGGCATCACATATATATCCATGCGGTAATCTTCAAATATTTAAAAAATTGAACATTCTCACCCTCAACTTGTGTGATTTGAATATGTTTTGCGGCGACTTGTAATATTTTATCCAAATTAACATTGAAAAAATTATGCTTTCTATGAGGGTTTATATAAATAATAATATTTTCTTGTTGAATACATCCATGAACATGTAATGGGAATTTGTCACATGAAAATAAACCCCTAGCTCAATTTGTATCCTTTGTAAGGTATCGGGTCTATTATATTAGCAGAAAATAGAAATAATGTAGAGAATAACACCGAGATAGCAACAAAATATGGAAATACTACAGAGATAACAACATAACAACAATTTATATGAAACCACAACATTAGAATTATACCTTTATTGATAGGAAACAAGGTTCACTTGCCTCTTCGAGGGGGTTGTTAGAAAAATAGGTGTGCTCGTTTCACCATAGACAATATATAAATATTATCACCCAACCATAGGCCAAAGCCACCCTCGAGCACCTTAACCTTGACATAGAGAATAATTCCGGAAGAAAACCCTAGAACCAATAGCCAATCAATGTAGCATACTTCTATCCATAGCTAGCGCACAAGGTAGAGAGTCTAAACCATAACCGAGAGAAATTCCAGGCCTAAAATTGAAAATACAAGTTGCAGTAGCTACAACTGTAGCTACTCTCCAATCTTGTGCACTTACTAAATTTCTGCAGTTGCAAGTTGTATGTGTCCAAATGAATTTTGGCATCCTATATTTATACTACCATTTGGAACCTCATTATAATGATCATCTTCTTGCCAATGTGAGTATTTGTCACATATATTCTCAGAGATAAGTTTCCACCATTCTAGCGAGTCTTTCACTTTGTATTTCTACAGTTTTGTACACTTTGATCATTAATAGAAATTGTGTATTTTACTGTATATATGTGCCTCTTTTTATATATACAATATATATCTGTTATATTATTCACTCTCTTTCAATATCTATGTATATTTCTATTTTATATCTTTTCTCTCATTTCGTGCCGAAAATAATCTGGATGAGTGGTATCAGAGCAGGATTCTCTTGATCGTTTTTCAGTGCATGTCCCTGATGAGGTTTGAGTATAGCAAGTTGGGTCTCAAGCTTGTCACTCTTGAGGAAAATTTCTCTCACACGCCCAATAAACCCTCCATGGTGGAAGAAAAGAAAAACAATGGAGAAAAATATTGTATCAATTTGTTGCTTGAGCAAGCTCTTACGCGACAAAGGGACGAAATGATGGAGAATTTTTCCCACATCCTTCAACACTTGATGATAACAACAAGAACGTATTCATCAAGCGACCACTTTGGAAGCACCTCTCCTTTCAAGGTACAAGTCAATTTTGATATTCCCATATTTGAAGGTCAGATAGATGCGGATGCCCTAGAAAAATGCCCTAGAAAAATGGTTAAATATGCTAGAAGGTTATTTCTCTGTTCAAAATTTTTCCAACAAAGAAAATATCACCTTCACAGTGTTCCTTAAGGATCTCCCCCATGTCAAAAATTGGTGGGAAACTTACTGGGAGAAAATTTCCAGAGAGGAGTCTGGAATATAGGGGGTCGAGCCCACTTGAGATTTTTTTGTGGATGCAGTCAAGGAACAATATTACCTTGTTGGTAACTATGATGACCAATAAATGAGATGGACCACTTGACAACAAGAGAGGGGCCAAACAGTACCGGAGTTCACAAATAATTTCCATACCTTGTGCACCAAGATGGGTATCAAAGACTTCGAACGACATCTGGTTCTGAAATACCGTGGAGCTCTGCATAGGTACATTAAAACTGAAATGGATTTCCTTGACATCTCATCACTGGGAGTTTCTTATCGATATTCTATCAAAATCGAGCAGAAATTTAGACACCAGAACAAACGGGAGTTCGGGTCTGCAAATCCTCAACAACCAAAGTATGATAAAGACGACCCTAACAAAAAACCTCCCAAAAACCAATCCAAGCCACAAGAAAATAAGGGTCATGGGAAGACCAAGAAAGACACTAGAAAGTGGTGTAATTTCCAGAAAATCCCTCGGCAAAACACCGATGAATGTCCCTCAAAACAATCATTGGTATCGAGATCAAAGAAAAAGATAAAAACTCCAATTCAAAATGTGATTCAGAAAATAATGGGAGAAGATAGATCATCGACGTTGTTATCACATGAAATTGTCATGATTCAAATTTCTCCTCAGGTTTTAAATTTTTTACCCATTAGTCTTTTTAAGTTTTCTTTTGATTTTCTCCTTATGGTTTTCTTAGGCTAATTCAAAATAAAGGAAAAATTGGAGGTTGATCCATACATTTGACCCACACCTATGGTTTATACCCTTGGCTTATTTCCTATGGTTTATACCCTTGGTTCATTACATGATTAGACAACCACCACTAGTCTGACATGTCACTACCTCCATTATGCGCTTGAACCCCTCCACTCTTTCCCTTTATCCATTAGCGATTCAAATCAATTTACTTCTAGTACGTTGCCAACTCATCAGGAGTTTTCATAGCGCATCTTGAGTACACCCTTCCTCTTTATAATTATTTAATTTATGAAGCTGGTGTCATGTCAATCTCATTCATTTCATCATCCATGTTTTAAAAGGGAATAATTGAGATTTGGTAATTAAAGATTTCTAACTATTTTATCAAATTTTGAATTCTTCTCCTAGCTCGGCGCTGCAGAAACTCCTAGTCCAGACAACGCTGCATATTATGCTACATATTGGCTGAAATAAGTGAATTGAAGATTGGGATGGTTGTAGGATGCTTCATGCTTTCTAAATCTCATCTACAGTCAATCTATGGTCTCTATGTACTTCTTGACTTCTTGACTTAGCGCTGCGAATTGTGGTCCTCTTTACCTATCGGCCCCTTTTCCTCTGCTATCACTAAATTCTTATTTATCTGCAATATTGTCAGCCTCTTCCTCTGAAATTGAACAAACCTTTCTATCAGAGTTGGCATGCCTATCTATTACTTGGCCCTTGTTGTCTATGATACAGAAAATTCTACGAATTGCGCTACAGATCCTCTGTCCCAACGACGTGAACTGTGCATCAACTCAATATCATCATCCTCTGCTCACACAACCTGCATAATATTTTTTCCTTTACAGTGTCATTTGATATGTCCAATTCAAAGTCTATTTACATTGTAAAGTTTAGGATCCTTTCTATTAAAATTATGATGAGCTTGCATGGTGGTTTAATGTTATATTAAAGACCTTGACATTGTTGCCTCCTTGCATGTCTTTTCTCTGAAGGGTTTTTCTTCCTCTTTCAAAAGCCATCAGATTGTTTTTTCATCAGCTGAGAAGTCAAATTGAAGGAAAATCCTGAAGCCTTGAAGAAGCCAGTTTTAAAAACAAAGACCATCATTCAAACCCTAAAGACCTTTGTTCTTGTTTGGCCTCCCATACCTCTCAGATCATTGTGGTGTTTTGTTTCCTATTTATAACAAATGGATACACCTCAAAAAAAGAAGTCTCACAAGGGTGGGAATGTATTCAGGACTGAACCTTATGATATGCTCTTGTTTGATGCTGAACCTATGATCAGAGAGGTCCTTCAGAGGGTTGGCTGCCTAAGTTTCTATCAAAATATGCAGAGGGGACACCTTGAGGTAGCCAGGGAGTTTTCCTTAAAATTTGATGGCACTAAAACCAATGTGGGAACCCTTGAACTAGAAGTATCTGAGGCCACCATTGCAACAACCACTGAGATACCCAACACTAGTGAAAGGTGGTTCAAATCTATGACTCTTAATGCAGCCTTTTCTAAAGAGTTCCTCAAATCAGAACATCAGGGAGATAATCTATCTAAGGGAGTGCCTATGATCCATTTGGTTGAGGGTTTTGACAAGATGTTGAAAGTCATTGAGATATATTTTACCTGTGAGGGAATATTCAATATGATCTACTAGTATCACATTAGGCTTTTGCTTCACTTCACAGGAAAGGACTTAATGAGCATCCCTTTCTATCTATTTAGGAGTATGGGAAAAATGGTTGATAGGGTCCAAGCCAAGTCCAAGGCTATGGAAACCAATTTTTTCCACTAAGGGTTGATTAGGATGCGTGTTATGGAGGAGTTGAAGAAAAGAAACATAACTTGGGAGAAATTCATTGCTTCTGCAAATCTGCAACTAAATGTAGCCCCTACTCATTTAACCAAGATACAAAGACCTTTTCAAACTAATAGTGTTTCCCACACAGAAACAAGCAAAAAGATAAAGGGAACATATATTTCCAAAGATAACGAGGTTACTAAAGAAGTTGAAGAAGAAGAAGGGGATGCCCATCACTCTCCACAAATGGAATTTTCACCTTAGACTGCACCTGAACTAGAAGAAGTCCCCTCAAATAAAACCACATCCAAAAAGGGGAGAAAGTTACAATTTCCCTCACCTACTGCAACAGTTGAGACTAGAGCTAGGAGTCCCTTCACCAGGTCATCAACCCATAAGGAAACTACTAGAACAACAATTCATAACCAAATCTCCTGTCAAGAAGAAAGATAAGGGTAAAGGTTAGAATGTTGAGAATCTTGTTGAAATCATAAACATCAATACTCCCCCTGAAAACCATACCTTCAAGAGGTTGATCAGACAACTCAGAGATGCTAGAAAGGAAATTGTCCACTTGAAGGGAGAAGGATTGGCTAAGAGGAGAAAGATGAAGGAGCTCATGGGTATGTATAATGAAACTCTTGAGCTAGCTAAGTTCACAACAAGGAGATTTATTCCCCTTCATAGGCAACTTAAAAACTTCTATAGGAAGAACAGAGACTTGCAGTCTCAGAATGGAAATCTTAAAGAGGAGTTGCACCCCTTCAAAGATGATTTATCCTAGAGGAATCTTAATGTACTAGCTCAAGCTGCAACAAGGAGAAGTGTTAGATTAAGGAGATGAAGTGGAAAGACGGGAAGACCCCATTTTTGATAAGGATCATCTTTTCATCTTGTATTTTGTGGGAAGTGTTATAATTATACCTAATGGAGGCATCTACAGGATTATACACCTTTTGATAAGATTTTTGGGTTTTTTGGGCTCAAATTGTATTACACAGAAAGTTACAGAACATTTCATAGCACCTAGCGCTACAAAATCATCCACACAAAAAACGATTGCAGGGGCACTACAAAATGCACTGTGAAATGTTATATACAGACAAAGTTTCATGTGCGCTACAAAATCCGCTGAAAAATCACCTAGTCGGATAAAAAATTATAGTTCTCTACGGAATCCGCTGCAGAAGAGTTTACACAAGCCGATGCTATGAAATTTGCTATAGAATGTGCTACGAAATCTGCTACGAACTGGTTGATACAGTCAAAATTTCTAGATTCGTTGCCCTTTCTAGTTTTGATGGATTTTGAAGGAATCAACGGTCACCAGGTGGCAGATGGAGATTAGCATAAAGGCTTGGAGGACAGTTGCAGTTGGTGGACACATGTCATTGATGGAGATGCACCCAAGGAACATCTGATTATGCCAAGATCACAGTGTTAGAGTTGTTGCCAACATTTTTCATGTTTCTAACAATCTGTTATCTCCACTTGTACAGATGTTAGATTGTCAGTTTTTAGTGGAAGAATCATAGGATAGAGGATAGAGCTTGTATTTCATGATGTTACTTATTGTTTAGACTATATATACAACATCAAAATTATATTTTGAGGTTCGAATGGTTGAGCAGAGACTCCCTGTTGTAATGTTTTGATAAGATAGAGCCATACTCTGGTTTTATGTATGAGATGTGAGACATTTTGATTAATAGAAGTCAGTTTCCTTTCATTATCTTGCTTCTTTCTTACTCTGGTTGCTCATTATTGAATTATTCAAATGAGATGTTATAGTTGTGTTGTAATGTATGTTTGATTATGATGCTGCTATAAATGTTATCAGTGTTTTAAGGTTTTGCATCAAGAAGTTCTTGTGTCTGATCTTTTTCTTCACCTATCTGCTAGAAGACCCGATGCTTATAGAATATTTATTCATTCTTATCACTAAGTATTCCATATACTCACATTTATATTTAAACCACTGACTGAAGTTAGCTAAAATCTCATTTTCTTATGCATTCTAGCCTAGAAGTTTTGTGTTAGAATATTGCTATACTGATTTTTTCCCATTTGACATTCTATCATAAATCTACTTTTACAAACCTATTTGATGGGTACTGGGCTTATCTTGTAGCAATATGAGGGTGAATCACAGTGCTAACATTCTTGGTGTCGTTTCTGGATAACGAATTGAAAACATTTCCCTGGGATTGAACAACAAGAAATATTGATTCTGAAGGTGCATTAGAAATCAATACATTGAAGATTGCAACTTGCACCTGGTGACTCCACTGTTTCAGTTGTGGCTCCCAAAGGGAGACTGTTGGTTAAGCTTTCTCTGAGTTATACCTTTAATACTATTGACCCAAGTTCAAGTCTACTAGAGATCCAACAAAGCCTATAAAACTATCACCCCCCTGGTAAACTAGAAGGCATCGCAACACACATAGTGCACTACGCAGTCTCACCCGAGATAGTCTTAATGGATGACTGCAATACTCAAGTGTTTGTAGTCCAGGATTGAATGGGGATCTATTATTTGCACGTTGAGGGTTAAATTCACTTATTAACAAATTATACTGGAATTCTCATTCCTTAACTCATTCATTCATCATTCTAACATCTATTCATAGACAGTAAAAGAGACACAAGAATTCAATAACATAACACAGTTTTTACCGTGGTTCACCCCCTCCTGGGCTACATCCACAAAGATTTGATTCTCAACTCTTCTATTATGGTAGTTCCAAAACTATAACGTCGTGCGCTTTACAACTTTGTTCTCAGTCCGGTAAATATCTATTATGAGGCAGCCTAGTTCGCACCAGGCTCCTCAACCTGCGATCTAACCCTCAAGATCTACCCTCCTGACTCCCCTACAACTCAACAACTTACAAAAAGGTATCAGATTATAGTAGTCTTTATGTATATCAATCTACATATGATATATCTTCTCTACCATCCGCTCTTTTCATCGACTTCTCCAACTCTCTTAAAGCCTCCCTACGCATCTCTATATATACGTTTTTGGCTCATCATCCATTACAATGTATTACAAAAATACTAACCCTAACTTCATTAGGTATTCCATGCATGTGCACGTGCTGCTCTTCCTTCCAGCTGCCGCTTTCCTCATGCATGATTTCCTTCCCAAAATAACCTTTCTTTCTAATTTGGTCTGCTTCCAATAGGCCCCCAACACTGACATGTGGCTCGTCCCGAGCCACCTAACCCCTGTGTGCTTCATCGATCTCTCTTGCAATCACTTGGAACTTCTCTGTGAGCTCCATTTCTTGTGTTTGGGCCTGTGCAATATTCTCCTTGAGTGCTTCCAATTCCTGCACTGCAATGTCGTCGCTGACCATTCCTGGACACTCTGCCTGGGTTTGTGCCATATTTGTTTTGGCTTCCTCCACATGTTCAATAACCTCCGTTGCTCACTCCTAGAGTGTTTCTATCTAATCCTGGCACTCATTTTTCTGTGTTTGCGCAATTGTAAGTTCTGCCTATAGTTTCTTCATGTCCTACGCTCCTTTGACGTGCTTTGCAATTGACATTGTCTTCTGCCTCTGCTTGAGGTCCTGGATAGCTACACTTATCCTTTCTTCTTCCTGGTTCCACTGCTGGACCTGTTGATCCTATTCCAACTTCGTCTAGAGCTATGCTGCTTTCTCAAACAAGTCGGCTACTGTGTGGACTTGTCACTCTATCTCATGTATCTGCTCTGTTTCCTCCTGCTTCCTTTTCTCCCTTACCTCTGGTGGAGTGGTGGGTGTGAGATGCTCGATATCTTGATGGTATTGATTGCTTGCCTACACAATCTAATCAATATTCTCTATCACCGTGAGTTCGGACATCTGCGCATTCTTTGGGATTTTCTCATAGACTATGGCCAATTTCTTCTCTAGCCTATTCGCGGGGTCCTTCTCATCCTTGGTCTCGAGCTTAGACTGTTCAAAAACCAATTCTAGTTCATCCCAATTGTCCTTTGCCTACTGCAATTCTGCTACATCTGTGCATGCATGAGACTATACCTCTTGTGTAATGTTGACCTGTAGTTTGTACAAGGATTTGGTTGGTATTCGCGGCAATAACAACTGCAATTGAGCCAATTCCTTGAGGGGTGTCTGCCCCAGAATTTCATCCATGTGCAGCATGCTGGGTGTAACGTGAGATGTTGAAATCAGTTGTGTTGTCGTCTAGATCATGTCCCACTCGCTTGATCCAACTTCTCCTCCTATATGTGATGCTAATGGGCCCATTTCTACACTATTGTCGGCTGCCTGCGCTTCCCCGATCTGCTTGAGGAGTTGTCACATGTATGCCAGATCTTCTCCAATTATGTCCCTTTGGCGTGCAAAATTCTTGAAATCCTCGACTGTGCGATCTTGGACCACTTAGGCGACCATGTCTGCATCATGCTCTGTGATCGTGTATTCTGGGGGTGTTCTATGTGCCTTCATCTTTTTGCGTGCACCTCCCATTTGAGTGACTAGCTGCTTAGTCTGGCCTTGTTGTTGTGGGCTAGAACTTGATACATATGCTACCTCAACCTATTTCTATTGTACTTGTGGTGCCTGTGTGTTGTTCTTCTTCCTTGTATGAAATCTTGTCTTGGATGTCCCCCGTTTCTTCTGTTGTGGCTTGTTCTGACCCGTCCTTGGTTTCTTGGGCACTGTTACTTCCTCAGGTTGTGTTTGTCCCTGTCTTACCTCTTCAACATGTGTGTGTTCTTTCCTTTCCTCCTCCTCCTCTATCTATGTGGGTATGTCTTGAGTAAGGAATGGAATCCTACACTCATATTCCTAATCTTTAATGGCCATTTGTATGTCCCCCTTCATGATGTAGTAACACAGTTGTAGCCATTCCTTGTTGGGGTCCTTCTATGCCTGGATCCACATCGCATGTCTAGTGACTTTGAAGTTTTCTATGCCCTCATACCGTGCAACAACTTCTAGTTTTATCCTCCAAGTGTTGGTGATGGTGTCCTGTAGGTCGCGGAGATATCCTTTGAATATAACTCCATTCACTTTCCTATTCTTGGCATATGAAGTGACTCCAAGCGATAAGTATCCCACTCTGTGGCAAGGTGTGGGTCTAGTACCAAAAAATGTGTAGTTCATCTCCTTCCATCCCATCACGTCTATCAGGATGAATAACCATGAATAATGAAATTCGGTCCCCAGATCCTGCACATCCTTGCAGTCATCTAGAAACAAATTCAACAAATAAGGGGTCCAGTTGATTGTGGTTCCCTTGACACATTGTGCTGTAGCTGTGACAACCTGGACTGGGACTTCCTCCTTGCGACATTTCCTGAGTAACTTGCATGCCATAATTTTTGTGTCCATTCTTGTTGCGATGTCACTAATACGCTTGATAATGATTCCGCGCAACCCCCTTTCGGTGCCGTATTTCTTCTTCATCTCCTCGGCCATTTCTTTCTCATTTGTTTTATCCTCCAGGAACTTTGCGGGATCCATACCCCATTATGGAATCCCTATGATGTGTGCAATGAGCTCCATGTCTATTGAAACGAGTTGCTCTAGCCATAGGTATCCGCCATGTGTGACCGCCATCAGCTACTTGATGCAATTGTTTGCATAATGGCCTCTCCCAAAGTGTGGTAGGTCCAACATACCTAGAATTCTAATTCTTGCCAATCCTGTTACCCACTGGACTGGTTGATTGATTGGGTCACCAAAGGGTCCTATGACCACAGTTTGTAAGCAAACTTTCTTAGCGAACTCTGGGAACTTATCCGCGTCCATTACATTGTGGTTAGAGTATCTCAACTTCTCTATATATCCTAGAAGACCTGTTGGTACACATACCCCTTCTGGGATGCGTGGAAAAACAATTGTTCCAGAGGGTTGTCTGCACGATGACCTAGGTATTGTCTGCTTGTCCTTTCTCGGTGGTGGCTGGCTCAAGGTTCTAGCCTCCATTGTTCACTCTCTGGCATACTCCTCTGGTCAGCCAATGACATCTTCCACTGCTCCCTCCTGTGGCTGTTTTGATGTGGTTGTCTGTGATTCTTTCGGCGCAATCACTTATTCCTGGTTTGGAGCCGTCCCATTGACTCTCGAGGATTCTATAGGGTTTTTAGGTTGCGCTTGACTGCCTGCGTCCCCATTCTATCAGCCCTGCCCCTCTTCTGGCATATAAATGTTCATGCCCATTGGTGTTGTCTATTGGTTTTCCTCCACAATGGGTGTGGGGTTTGTTGGTGTTGTATCCGATGATGGTATTTCGTCCACATTGACGACTTCTGGCAGCTAGGATGGTTGCGGTTCACTTCCCTGTGGTTGCAATTGTGCTCTGGTACCACTTCGGGATCATATGGTAGTATGGCTTGGTTATCCCTGTTTAGGTGGTGCCATGGTGGTAAATCTTTTCATTTGATGAGCTCAGTAGCCTCTACAACCTCTGTAACCTTCACTCTCTGCGTCATATGCTCTCTCACTCTATGCCTTGCCCAATTTTGCAATAACCTTTCCGCTCCCGCGTTCTTGTTCTGTATCGGTGTTGTGTGAAGCTTGTCGGAGACGTTACCCATATTATGGTTTAAATAAACCATCATTTCCTTCATACTTTCCATTGATTTCCCTTGCCATCGCCAGTTAGCGCGATTAATGCAGCGTCCCGTCAGTCATTTCTGGCATTCAATTCCAATAGCCGCTGTCAATTGGTGCCTCTTTTTCCATAGTCTCCTTTCCTGCTTGTTTTTTCTTTGTAGTTACCGTTGGATTTGTATCCATCAGGATATTACTACTAAGCGTGCGCTCTCTTTCTATTTTCGGCGCACTATACCTCTATTATTATCTTTTGATGTCTCCTTTTTTTTTTTTTACTGCACGATGGCTTTCAAGTCTTGGGTGGTCGACTGTCCTTGTATAGCTTCAGTTGGATCCCATTGATCATTCCTCTGATTTCAATGCCTCCTAATTCCTTCAATTGTACATCTCCCCCATCTATGACAGTTTTTACTTCGTATGGTCCTAATCGGTGCATTCTAAGTTTTCCTAGATGTTGAAGGGATTTACTGTCATACATCAGCACTAAGTCTCCCTCCTTGAAATTTTTCCTCTTGATATGTCTGTCATGCCAAGATTTGTCCCTTGATTTCTGAACTTCTTTGTGGAACCCTACTAGGATCCTATCTTCCTCCATGTTCATCAGTTGATTCAGCCTATCCTATACTGCACCTCGTTCTATCATGTTCGTGATTGTTGCTACGCGCAGGATGGGTACCAAAAATTCTAATGGTACCACTGCTTCTTGTCCATACACCAATATGAATGGCATGTGTCCTGTTAAATTTTTTCATGTGGTCCTGTATGCCCACGATACTGTTGGTATTTTTAGGTCCCAATCATCCCTATTAACGTTACAGATTTTTAGGTCCCAATCATCCATTTGCCTGTGGATGATATGGTGTACTCTTTTGATGATGGATTTCAAATTCCTTAGTCATAACCTTAATAGTNAGTGATCACTTGTTCGAATAGGAAGTGTGTTTCTATCTTTGCGATGTAATCTTTGACTGGTGTTGCTTCCACCCATCTTGTAAGGTATTTTGTTGCAGTGATAATGTACCTTTCTCTTGTCCTCTTTGTTGGTGGGTTAATTGGTCCCACAAAGTCTATTTCCCATTTTTTGAATACCTGCAAAGTTACTTGTGGTCGCAGGGGCATCTCGTCCCTTCTATTCGGTTTACCAACCCTCTAACATATATTGCATTTCTGGCAGTACTCCTCCGAGTCTCTGTGAATGGTTAGCCACCATAGTCCTGCGCGCAATACCTTTTGCATGGTAACTTTTCCTGCATAATTCTCTCCTACTATTACCTCATAGGATTAGTCTAAGATCCTTGGTCTTTCATGTTCTAGCACACATCTTCTCAATATGTTATCTGCTCCCATTTTGTATAAGTGTCCTGCAATTAGCTGATAGTTCGCGGCCCAGACTACCAGGTTTTTCTTCTGCGCGGTGTTGTATTCATGTTGTGTAGTTCCTGTACTCAAGTACTGGATGATGTCTACAAAGTATTCATCGACGATATGGACTGAAAATAACTATGCATGTGGAAAGTTGTCCTCAAAGTTGGTAGGTTCATCTCTGTTTGTGATCCTTGACAGGTGATTTAGTCCTACGTTCAACTTCCCTGGCTTCAATATGACTTCAAAGTCAAATTCTTGAAACAGTAGTAACCATCGACATACTCTCCCCCCCAACACTAGATTTTTGACTAGGGACTTAAGGGATGAATGATCTGTGAACATCTTAAAATGTTTTCCAAGTAGGTAATGCCTGGAATTTTGAAGTGCATACACCATTTCCATACCCTCTCACTCCGTAGTGTTGTAGTTCTGGTCAGAGTCTGGCAGTTTTCTTCTTGCAAATTCTATGGGGTGATCCAAATCCCCTGCTCCTGGCTGCGCCAGAATAGATCCAAGTGCTATGGCTGATGCATATACATGTACGTGGAATGCCTTCTCCCAGTATGGAAATACTAGTATTGGCGTTGTTACCATCTTTTCTTTCAGTGTATCCAGACCGTGTTGACAATCCTCATTCCACTGGAACTCTGTATCTTTTCTTAACAGTTTCTCCATTAGTGCGGTGATTTGCGCGTGGCCTTTTATAAATTTTCTGTAGTATCCTATGTGTCCCAATGTCGCTCTTAGTTGACAAACTATTTTTGGTGGTGGCAAGTTAACGATTACTGCAATTTTCACAAGACTTGCTACTAAATCTTGCTTGCATACTATATGGCCCAATAGTATCCCAAACAGTGTTCTGAAGATGCACTTCTTGATGTTTAGTGATATCTGGCACTTCCTGCATCTTTCTAACATCAGTCGCAAGACCTCTACATGGTTTTTCAACAGGTTATAGACTATCCAATCCTCCAAGTATACTTCTAGAAACCGGTGGATAAATTCTTTAAATGCAGCTATGACTACTCTAAAAAATATTGTTGGTGCATTCTTCAGTGAAAACGACATGACTGTGTATTGGTAGGATCCCCATTCTGTAGAAAATGTGGTCTTGTATCTGTCTTCCTGTTCTATCTTGATCTGGTGGTAGCCTGAGAATCCATCAGTGAATGGGTAAACTTTGTGTCCTCCTACGTTCTCCAACACCTCATCCCTAAAAGGTGTAGGAAACAGGTCATGTAGGAACGCATCTTTCAACTTCCTCAAGTCGACGCATATTCTTATCTCGCCTTGTTTTTTCTCCTGAACTACCATCGGGCTTATCCATTCAAATTCTTCTACTGGTTCTATGATTCCAGCTTCCAACATCCTATCGATATCATCTTTGACTTTCTTATTATATATCAAATTTAGTCTATATGGTCGTTGTCTGATCGGTCTTGCCTCATCTCTTAGTGGTATATTCATCTCACCTAGCTCTCCTGCTATGCCCTTCATTTCTGTGAATGTTGTGTGGAACAGGTCGTTGTACTCACGTAATAACTTTGTTATGCTTTACACTATCTGCTCATCCCATTAGTCTCCAATGCTGGCCATTTTGGAATTCTCAACTGTCCCAATGTTGACTTTCTTCACCTTGATCGGTGTAGCAATTACTTTTGATTATAGGGGTGGACCTAACACTTATCTTTCACCTTCAACTTCCTCAATCTAGATATCGTGCGGGTCATCTTCCTCTGGTACTTCTTGCACATGGTAGCATGAAAACAGTTCTTTCATTGGCTGTCTGTTCCCTTGTTGTTCCTCTCTGATGAGTTCTACTTTTGGTTCCTTAATGAATATCACTCCTCTTATTTGTTTAAGTGTTGCATCTATGTTGGGGTTCTCATTCTCAAATGAGAAAGTGACTATAAATTTATTTTGTAGTAGTGTCCAACTCATAGTTCCTCTGCACAATTCTCGGTCTGTATACCAGTTTACTGGTATGCCCTCTAATGTGTGTACAGAATGATGAGACCATTCTTCTAGGGGTGTCATTTTCCACAACACTCTGCACTTCTCCAAGTGTTCCGTTGGTGCCCCTGTCCATTGTACTTCTGCTGCTGGTTGTTTCTTTGTTCTGTGCCAAACCTTATGCGCAATAATCACTTACATTGGTACCAATCCTTGATTGTTTCCTTGTGTGTGCCCCACCATCTTGTAGGTGTGGCCTTGAGTGCTAAGAGTCTTTGTTTTTCTAACACTTCATCTTCATAAAGTGTTAATAATGCTTCTAGGTCGTTTACTCCATGGAAACTGGGTGGTTCTCTTATCTCTGTACCTACCCATCTTACTGTGCGGTCTATTCTTGTGCATCTTCTTCTGGAAACTTCATGTAGATTCTATTGCCATTTCTCTAAACCTGTATCTAATTCTGTTTCACATGAGCTGATGCTTCGCCAACTGAGTATCCCATCTATAGTTAGTTTCACATAATCCTCATCTCGCATAGTTGTTCTATACAACTGGTTAATTTCCTCCAAGTCCAAGAAAGTAAGCTCTATGAACCTTTCCTTTCCGATGGGTCTAATGGTGCGATGACCTTATATTCTCCTGACTCAAATGTCATTTTCCATGTTTTCAAGTTGATTATGGCCTTGTTATAAAATGCCCAATCCAAACCAAGAAATGTTGGGTAACGTTTTGTGTCATCCACTATCTCTTTTACTTCAAAGTCTTCTTTAGTGCACACTCCATCCAGGTCTACTATTACTCCTTTTAGTCTCCCTATTGGTAGAACTCTGTATTGGTTTGCCAATTTCAGTTGAACGAGTGAATATCCTAATGTGGGATCTCCCATGCATTACCATGTCTTCTTGGGTAATACATTGACTTTGGATCCTAGATCCAGTATAATATCTCCCATGTTGAAGTCTCCAATGTTGGTGTTCAAGTTGAACTCCCTGCTTGTTCTTCTCCTTGTATGTAGGTGATTAACTATTTTTGGTTCTAACTTTCCTTCGCTCTCTATGCTACATCTTTCTAATATATTTTGCAATACTTTGACAGAGGATGGATCATTTAATAATTTTACACATGATTGCAAAAATCTTTTGATTGTACTTGCTTGTCCCAGGGGCTGCATTTCTTTGGTATGATCCAATGATGGAGGCATATAGTACTCTGGTACTTCCTTATTCTGCTGCGCAGTTGAATTCGACACAATCTCAGGCTTAAAAAATTCTTGTATGGCTTGCTTAAATATCTCGTTCTCATTTTGCGTGCCGAACTGCTTCCTTGGTTCGACATTTTTCTTCACCCATTGATGTTGTACTGGCTCCTGTCATACTGTGTTGTTTCCTATTTTATCTCCTACGCGCATAACTATGTTGATGTTTCTTCCTTCCTCCCCCACTTCTACTGAAATCCATTGAACATTCTGATTGTTCTCATTCCTCTTTTCCTGGATCTTTCCCAATAGTTTCGGACATTCTTCCGTGTCACAATCCTATGCGCGAAAATACATACAAGTTGTTGGTGGAAGTGGAAATTCTCTTGCATAATGTCCTAGTTGTTGACAATTGTGACACACTACTAGACCTCTTCCTCATCCAAAGCCTCCCCTTTCTCATCCTCCACCTCTGGATCCATCTCGATCCCCTCGCAGGGTGTTATACTGTGGAGTCTGATTATACTATGCAATATTGTAGTGGGGATGTGTTGTATTATATGGTTGTTGCGCAATATTATACTGCTACTGTGTTGTGTTGCATGGGGCTAGTACGTGGTTAAACTAAGGTGCATCTTTCCCGGTCATCATTTCTTCCTACACCCTATATGCATCTGATGTCCTCTCTCTCATCAACTCAATGGTTCTACAATCTTTGTCATCATGGCCTACTGACTTGCAAAAGTTGCAATATGAACTCTTTGGGACTTTATGGTACTTCTACATCATTGGGAAGTGGTATGGGTCGTGGCCTTGTTTCTTAAAATGTTCGCACCATATTCCTCCTGTTGGTAACATATTTGGAATTCCTACTGCCATGTACTGCGCGAATGTTGGACATTCGTTCTTATGGTGTCCTTCCATCCGAAATGTGGTACACCAAATGCCTTCTCGTTTGTCCTTACTTTTTCTCTGGTTTAGCTGGAACATTAAGTTCTTCAAATCCTCCTTCAACTCTTCAATGGCTGGATCCATCTTCTGATATTGGTTTTCTTCTAGTTGAAGGGTTGCCTGCAGAGCCTCTGCATGTGTCTGAAACTTCTATTGTCGCAGTGGATATTTCAAGTGTGGTAGTAATGAATTGACGAACATGTGCCTGTGCTGCATATTTTTCATGAGATATTTCAACTTTCCTTTCAGTCACTTGAATCTCTGGTCAATCTCCCATATGGATTCTCCTGGTTTCTATCTAATTTCTATCATCTCGTTCATGTATTGGTCCTCCAAACTTGGCTTTTGAAACTCATTTATCAATAGCTTCTTGATATCTACAATCGTTCTGATTGTCCCTGGTGGGTTGTTTGTGGCTAAACTCATATACCAATCCAGTGCATGATCCCTTAGTGTAATCGCTAGTTGTTCAAGTTTAGTGTCTTCATCTGTGATTTGTTTTGCTTCCTAGATATTTTCACAGATAAACATGTGCTTCTTTGGGTCCTCCGACACTTCTCCTTTGAATTATTGTAACCTGATGGTGGGATCGTTTCCTGCCATCCTAAATGCTGAAATACTACCTCTGTGCAGTGTAGATACTTGACTAATGCTTCATGAACTAGCTCCCCCAATTGTCATTCCTTGTGTGTATATACTTCATGCTGTCTTCCTTCTCCCAAAATTCCGTTGTCTAAACAGTGGTGTTCTTTTTGGTGTGTTAGTCACACATGGGTTTATGGGTTCCACACTGACATTAATATGGATAGGATTGTTGCCTTCTATTCTTGCTCTTGGACCTCTTATCTTCCTCACATATGTTGCATGCAGGATTTCCTCAATATTCTCCACATCCCGAAGATCCTCTACCTCCTCTTCATCACTTTCCAAGCCTTCCCTTGAAGCTACGACTCTCTTCTTGGTGTTCACCTTGTATTGGTAGGGTACTCCACTGCGCGTATTTCTAGCTGTCGCCATGATCTACTTGATCTGGTCGTTGTCCATCATGATTGGGTCCAAGGCTTCCTCCTTCTTTACTTTATCCACTTCTCCTTCCATCTCTCCTTTTTCTGTCAGTGCTTCCCCCCTTCCCCCATGCACGTAGGGAAGTTTAGCTGTCTGATTCTATTGTCATGACACATTTATTATAAAGAAATATCTTATTAGAAGTATACAATGATTGAATATACCTTCCTTAAGGTCCTCGTAGAAAATCTTGCTCTGCTATGTTATACGACTTCACGATATCTACTGGAAATTCTGTTATAAAGCCTGCTACAATACTGTTGAGCCAAAAATCTATTGTGTGGGTGAATTTGTTATTCACCTACTGTAACTGTGCGATCTGAACTGAAGTCCACTCTAACTGTTGAATTCATTTTGTTGCGTGGTTTTCCTTCAACCTCAATATCCTCACCTGTAATATGTTTGGAAAACCATAGAAAAATACTTCATGCAAATCAGTAAACACATACTTCTCAAGATATTTGCGTGGTTTTACTCTAGGGTTTCTGTTATCTTTCTGTGCAAACTATATCTCCTTTGTCTTCAGCCAGCTTTCGATCTCTACTTTTGTGGGATTCCACGGTCTCAAGATCCCCTTCTAGCGATACATTCTTCTCACCTTCTTGTCGTTCGATTTGGTATTCTCTTGACCCACCTTCCACAGATCTTGCATTTCTTTTAATAGATCTTCAACAGATCCCATCTATTAAATCCTATATTGTTCCAAATGGAAACAGAACCATTTGTTGGTTAATATTTCTTTGAGTCATACCTTTAATATGATTGACCCAAGTTCAATTCTACTAGAGATCCAACAAATCCTATAAAACTATCAGCCCCCCTGGTAAACTAGATGGAAGCGCCACGCACAGAGTGCACTATGTAGTCTCAACCGAGATAGTCTTAATGGGTGACTGCAATACTCAAGTGTTTGCAGTCCAGGATTGAATGGGGATATGTTATTTGTGTGTTGAGGGTTCTATTAACTTATTAACACATTATATTGGCATTATCATTCCTTAACTCATTCATGCATCATTATAACATATATTCATAGACAATAAAATAGACACAAGACTTCAATCACATAACACAGGTTTTACTGTGGTTCACCCCCTCTTGGGATACATCCACAAATATTTGGTTCTCATCTCTTCTATTATGGTAGTTCCAAAACTACAACGTCATGCGCTTTATAACTTTGTTCTCAGTTGGGTCAAGATCTATTATGAGGTAGACTAGATCACACCAGGCTCCGTAGCCTGCGATCTAACCCTCAAGATCTACCCTCCTGAATCCCTTACAACTCAACAACTTACAAAAAGGTATCAGATTACAATATTATTTATGTATATCGATCTACATAAGATATATCCTCTGTACCGCCCACTCTCTTCATTGGCTTCTCCATATCCCTTAAAGCCTCCCTAAGCATCTCTCTATATATGTTTATGGATCATCAGCCATTACTATGTATTACAAAAATACTAACCCTAACATCATTAGGTATTCCATGCATGCACATGTGATGCTCTTCCTTCCATTTGTCTCTTTCCTCGTGCATTATTTCCTTCCCAAAATGGCCTTTCTTTCTAATTCAACCTACTTCCAACACAGACACACGAGGTCTACTCCACATCTACTTCTGGAAACACCTGAAGATGACCCAGAGAAGATTATCAAGAAGGGAAAAGATTCTCAAGAAGGATTTTCAGCTGTTGTACCAGGTACTTCTGGTTATTTTCCTGATTCCACCTTTAATACACTAGTAGATATATCTAGTTCTCCTCTTTTACCCTCTATTGAAATTTCTAGAAATTTGGATTTTGAAAATTTCCCTGTTGAATAATCTTCTTTTAGTCCCAAATTGAAATAAGAAATTTTTGAATTCCTTTCCTCTCTTGATGTTGTAATATGGTTTAGACTTGAGAGCTTAGAATATTTTCCTACCTTGGGTTCTCCTACTCCTCCTTCTTTTAAAATTGTTGTGACTAAAGAGGAGGAAACCTCAACTCCCTTGGAACCTTTACCTTCCTCTTCCAATACTCAACCTCTCCTTGTGAAAACTGAAATCTCTCCATCCTACCTTCCTCCTTCTCCTAAGCTTCATATTATCAAAGTTGCAGTTGTACCAATCAAGACTCCATCTCCTCCTTGTTCTCCTAGAGTTTATAATCCAATGGCAGGAACAACTGCTAACCTTCCTAGAAATAGGATGGATGTCATAGTGGCTGCTAGGTATTCCACTCTCTTGTTACCTCATCCTATGAATTCTCTCCCAGTTGGAGACTACCTTAAGTACATGCCTAAGTTTACAGGGGAAGAGGACATAACTGTAGAAGATAATCTTGCAACATTTTATAGTTATGCACACAATCTTAATATTGAGAATGAATATGTATGGATGAGGATTTTTGTACAGAGCCTTGATGGTGAGGCTAGGGAATTTTTTAGGGGTTTAACTTTTGGATCTATTGCTGGAATTGAAGCTTTGGATGATGCCTTTTAGAGGAATTGGGGGGGGTAAAAAAGATTTCCTATATTACATTATAAAGTTTGGGTCACTTAAGAGGAAAGAGGGGGAATCTGTTTCAGACTTCTCAAAAATATTTAATAAAATGTACAACAAAATCCCCACTGAAATTAAGCCTATAGAAACTTCTACCAAGATCACCTATGCTAGTGATTTTGACCCTGTGTTTTTCCTCATGTTGAGAGAAAGAAGATCTACCTATATAGCTCATATGCAAGATGTAACCTTAGGAGTAGAGTCTAACATATTGGTAACTGACAAGCATAGGGGAAAATATTATAGAGACAGAAAAAAAGGTAGGGCTGAAGCTTCAACCTCTGTTTTCCATCCTCAAGTTGATGAACTAACAAAATTGGTAAAATAAATTTCTACTGAAATGGAAAAGTTGAAACTTGAAGGAAAACAAAATTATAGAAACACACAGAATGTTGATAACAGAGGAAATTTTAGAAGACAAAACAATGCCCCTCAGGTCCTTCAAAGAGATCAAAGAAATAGAGATAGGGATGATCAAAAAGTCCAAGCCCCTCTCCAAAATAACCTTGTTGTTGATGAAGAAGGAGAAGATGAAGAAAATGATCCAGAAATCCATTGTCTTGGTGACACTTCTCCATCCCCTCATTTAAATCAATCTGCATATGAAGATTATCTCATGGACAACCAATTAAATGAATTGAGTAAAGGGGAAAAATCCAATGAAAATTAAAATAAATACAACCTAAGGTCAAAAAAGAAAGAGGGGAAACCTAATACTTCTGATCAGCCCACCAAAATAGAAAATTTTGCTAAGGTTGTGGCATCTAGCAACAAGGAAAAAGAGACACAAAACCCTCAATCAATGGTTAAGAGCCATGTCCCATAAATTAAGGAGATTTTGAAATCTCCCTCTTCTTTTATCTTTGAGAATGAGATTCAAAAGATTAAAATCCCAATACCCTTTCTAGAGCTGATTAAAAATGAGGAGTTTAAAAAATATCTTTCCAAGATGATGCAGTCAGAAGTTTCCTCTAATTCCACAGACTCAGTGAACCTTCAAGAAGAAAAACTAGCAGTCATATTGGGACCTTTGGTAGAAGATAGGGATGACTCTTCTCCTCCTTTCTACACATCATTAAATATTCATCACAAAGTTTTGCACAACTTCTGGATGGACTCAGGTGCATCTCATAACCTCATGCCTAAAACTGTCATGGATGAGCTCGGGCTAGAAATTACAAAAACTTATCATGAACTATACTCATTTGATTCTAGGAAAGTGAAGTGTATTGGGGTAATCAAAGATGTGGTCGTTACCTTGTTTCAATTTCCCATGAAGAGTGTGGTCATGGATATTATGGTGGCTGATGTCCCCCCTAAGTTTGGGATGTTCTTGTCAAGATCTTGGATCAAAATAATAGGGGAAACTTTGCATATGGAACTTTCATATGCCACTATTCATGTATTTGGGGGAGAGCATAGAAGGATTTATAGGGAAGCACAACTATCTTACATCATTAGTGATGAAGCTAATCCTACCAACCACCCTATTTTGCAGTTGATACTGATTTAAAATCTAGCATTTTACAACTCACTGATTCTCCTCAATCACCTATTGAAATAAAAAAAACAACCCATTAACACTTGTGATATTCCTCTTCAAAATACCTCTTTTTGGAAGATGTTTTTTGATGGAGCCTCTTCTAAGGAAGGTGTTGGTGTTGGAGTGGTCTTTATTTCCCCAACCCAAGAGATCATATATTTGTCTTATAAACTTGAATTTAAAACTAAAAATAATGTAGCAAAGTATGAGGCTCTTGTTTTTGGTTTGAGGGCTTCTAAAGACATGAAGATTGAAGAGTTATCAGTGTTTGGAGATGCTGAATTAATTGTACATCAAGTTAAAAATATGTATCAAGCTAAACACCCAAGGTTAAGGACTTTCAAAAATGAAGTTTGGGATCTTGTTGATAATTTATTCTCATATTTTAATATCTCTTTTGTTCAAAGAGAATAAAATATTGTTGCAAATTCTTTGGCTATTTCTGCAAGTAATTTTAAAGTGCCTTTGCCCCCCAAGCTCAAATATGACGTGGAAGTAAACTATAGACCCTCTATACCTGACAATGTCAATCTTGAGCTCAAAATATTTATGGAAACTGTGGAAGATTTTTCTACTCTTCATATTGTTCAATTCCCCAGTAACCATATTCCAAAAGGAGTAGTTCCTTTGGAGACATTGTTTGACATAAATGATGTTGTTGTGAAGGTTAAAGGTGCAAGTGAAGATGTTGATGTGACATAATGCAATTTAGGTACAGAGGAAGATCCAAAGTATGTGAAATTTTCTAGCAATTTGTCAAAGGAGTAGAGGGTTGATTATGTTAAACTTTTGAAGAAGTTTGTTGATGTATTTTCCTGGAAATATGAAGATCTACAAACATATGACACCAACATTATTGAACATAAGAATCCTTTGAAAGAGGAGACCAAGCCATTTAGGAAGAAACTCAGACAGATAAATCCCATGTTGTTGCCTATTATGGAAAAAGAGGCAAAGAAGTTGCTTGATGCCAAGATCATCATTCCTTTAAGGTACTCTGAGTGGGTGGCTAATTTGGTCCCTCTGAGGAAAAATAATGGGGAAATTAGACTATGTGTTGATTTCAGGAATTTGAAAAGAAGCTCTAAGAAAGATAATTACCCCTTGCCAAAGATGGAGCATATTTTGTAGAGAGTGATTGGATCATCAAGGATGTCTATGATTGATGGCTTCTCAGGCTACAATTAGATTTATGTCCTACCTGAAGATAGAGAGAAGAAAACCTTCACTACTCCTTGGGGCACATTCATGTATGATAAAATTCTCTTTGGACTCATGAATGCAGGAGAAACCTTTCAACGAGCAATGGATATTGCATTTATTGGGGAGAAGGAAAAATTTGTGGTCATATATATAGATGACATTACAGTGTTCTCAAAATTTGATAAGGAACATTATCATCATTTGAAAAAGGTCTTCCTGAAGTGCATAAAATTTGGTCTCTCTCTCAATCCTAGGAAGTCTTTGTTTTCTATGAAGGAAGGCAAGTTATTGGGACACATTGTATCAACAGAAGGGGTAAGGATTGATCCAAGTAGAGTAGAGGCCATCCAGACTCTATCTCTTCCTATATCCAAGAAAAAAGTTCAGTGTTTCTTGGGTAAAATCAATTTTCTAAGAATATTCATCTCTAACTTTGTTGAATTAGTTAAGTACATTACATCTATTCTTAGAAAGGGAAATGAGGTGAAATGGGTTATTGAAGCTCAGAATTATTTTGACCAAATAAAACATGCATTGACAAAAGAACATGTCCTCATCAACCCTGATTATTCCAAGGAATTTCTGATATTCTCTTTTGCCTCATTTGACACATTGGTTGTTGTCCTTCTTCATAAAAACATATAGGGGTTGGAGCAACCTATTTCCTTTTTAAGCAGGGCATTGAGGGATGCAAATATGAGGTATGATATTATGGAAAAGAAGGTTGATGCTTTGGTTAAATCCCTCAAAGCCTTCAGAGTATACATTCTGCATTCCAATATTATTTCCTATGTTCCATCAGTCTCTGTGAAAGAAATACTTATCCATATTGACATAGATGGGAAGAGGAGAAAATGGATTGCCAAAATTCTGGAATTTGACCTTGAAATGAATCCCACTAAGTTGGTGAAAGGCCGAGTTTTATCTAGGTTGTTGGATGATTCAAATTGCAAATCACTGGGGCTTAATTTCATCAACCTAAACTCAGAAAATAACAAGTTGATTTTGCTGACAAAAGCTCTCATATTAGCCCCAACTTGGAAGAATGCACTTGGTATAAAGACATCATTTATTTTTTGCAAATGTTGCAGCCTCCTGATGGTTTGGAGAAGAACAAGGTAAGAGCTTTGAAGCTGAAGGAAATCAAATATTGTCTCATTGATCACATATTGTATTGGAAATATCCTTTAGGGGTTCTTTTGAGATGTTTAGATCCACAGGAGGCCCAAAAGGCCACGACTGATTTTCATGATAGCTTGTGTGGGGGTCATCACTTTTGGAGAACCATAGCTTATAAGATCCTTAGAGCCGAGTATTTTTGGCATGGCCTTTTTACTGATGTTTGTGCAAAGATTAGAGCTTGTGACAAATGTCAAAAGTTTTCTGGAAAGCAGTGGCTCAAATACTTTCCTTTGAAGCATGTGGTGGTTTTTGGCCCTTTTCAGCAGTGGGGACTTGACTTCATTGGGGAAATTCATCTAGATTCAAGTGGTCAACACAGGGGGATTTTGACTGCAACTGAGTATTTCACCAAGTGGATAGAATTCATTCCTATAAAGAGCGCCTCCAAAAAGGTAATCATTAGTTGTCTTGAGAATATCATGTCAATATTTGGTTGTACAAGAAATATTGTTACTGATAATGCTTCCTCTTTCAAAGTTGAACCATTGATCAAGTTTTGTGAGAAGTATAGGATTTCATTAGTCCATTCTACTCCTTATTGCCCCCAAGGAAATGGTTTGGTAGAGTCTTCTAACAAGATCCTTTTCATGAAGATCATCAATAATTTGTTGGAATACAACAAGAAATCTTGGGACTCAAAGCTGAAACTTCCCTTATGGGATGATAGAGTTACAACAAACAGGTCACTTGGTATTTCCCCCTTTCATCTTGTATATGGGATTGAAGTTTTTTTTCCTACTCATCTTGCCTTGCCTGTGGAAAATTTCCTTCAGGATCACCAAGGAGAACCTGAGGATATGGTCAGGATGATACAACAGATGGTAGAAGTACAGTAGGATAAGGAGAAGCTCCTTGACAAAGCACAGGACCATCAATAGAAGATCAAGAAAGCCTTTGATAAGAAGGTAAGCAAAGAAGATTTCCATTTGAGGGATCTGGTTCTCAAGTGGGGTGCACCCAAGCAAGACAAAGGAACGCATGGTAAATTCGAAGCCTTGTGTATTGGTCCTTTCAATATTTCTAAGGTGTTTTCAAATAATACTTATAAATTGTAGAACTTGGAGGATTCTAAAGTTTTTGGTGGCCTTGTCAATGGGCACTTTATGAAGAAGTATTTTTCTTGAGCCATGATTGTTTGTCCCATCCATTGTAAATATACATTTTTGTTTTTGTTTAATAAATGACCCCATAGCCCTAGGAGAAGACACTGAAATTGCTTGTTCTTGACAGTTCATAAGGAGCATGCCATCCCCTGTGGAGCTAATGTTATCACATGAAATTGTCATGGGTCAAATTTCTCCTTAGGTTTTAATTTTTTTACCCATTAGTCTTTTTAAGTTTGCTTTTGATTTTCTCCTTATGGTTTTCTTAGGCTAATTCAAAATAAAGGAAAAATTGGAGGTTGACCCATACATTTAACCCACACCTATGGTTTATACCCTTGGTTCATTTACTATGGTTTATACTTTTGGTCCATTACATGATTAGACAACCACCACTAGTCTGACATGTCACTACCTCCATTATGCACTTGAACCCCTACACTCTGTCCCTTTATCCGTTTGGGATTCAAATCAATTTCCTTCTAGTACGCTGCCAACTCATCAAGAGTTTTCGTAGAGCATATTGAGAACACCCTTCCTCTTTATCATTATTTCATTTATGAAGTTGGTGTCATGTCAATCTCATTGTTTTCAGCATCCATGTTTTAAAAGGAAATAATTGAGATTTGGTCATTAAATCTTTCTAACGATTTTATCAAAGTTTGAATTATGCTCCTAGCTCGGTGCTGCAAAAACTCCTATTACAGACAACGTTGTGGATTATGCTACAGAATGGCTGAAAGATGTGAATTGAAGATTGGGATGGTTGCAGGCTGCTTCACGCTTTCTAAATCTCATCTACAATCAATCTACGGTCTCCAAGTACTTCTTGAGTCATATGAGCTCTATTGAAGGTCATCTAAGGCTCTGCTAAGTTTTCGTAGCACCTAGCGCTGTGAATTGTGGTCCTCTTTACCTATCGACCCATTTTCCTATGCTATCACTAAATTATTATCTATCTGCAGTATTGTCATCCTCTTCCTCTGAAATTGAAAAAACCTTACTATCAGGGTTGTCATGCCTATATATTGCTTGGCCCTTGTTGTCTACACTACAAAAACTACTACGAATTGTGCTACAGATCCTCTCTCCTAGCATTGCGAACCATGCATCAACTCAATATCATCATCCTCTGCTCACATAGCCTGCATCAATTTTTTTCCTTTACAGTTTCATTTGATATGTCCCATTCAAATTCTATTTACATTGTAAAGTTTAGGAGCCTTGCTATTAAAATGATGATGACCCTGCATGGTTGTTTAATGTTAGCTTACCTTGACACTGTTGCCTCCTTGCATATATTTTCTCTGAAGGGTTTTTCTTCCTCTTTCTTAAGCCATCATATTGTTTTTTCATTAGCTCAGAAGTCAAATTGAAGGAAAACCTTGAAGCCTTAAAGAAGCCAATTTTAAAAACAAATACCATCATTCAAACCCTAAATACCTATGTTCTTGGTTTGCCTCCCATACCTCTCATATCATTGTGGTGTTTTGTCTCCTATTTATAACAAATGGATACACCTCAACAGAAGAAGTCTCACAAGGGTGGGAATGTAGTCAAGATTGAACCTTCTAATATGCACTTGTTTGATGTGGAACCTCTAATCAGAGAGGTATTTCAGAGGGTTGGTTGCCTAAGTTTCTGTTAGAATATGCAGAGGGGACACCCTGAGATAGCTAGGGAGTTTGCCTTAAAATTTGATGGCACTAAAACCAAAGTGGGAACCCTTGAACTAGAAGTATCTGATGCCACCATTGCAGTAGCCACTGAGATACCCAACACTGGTGAAAGGTGGTTCAAATATATGACTCTTAATGCAGCCTTTTCTAAAGAGTTCCTCAAACTAGAAAATCAGAGAGATAATCTATCTAAGGGAGTGCCTAGGATCCATTTGGTTGAGGTTTTTGACAAGATGTTGAAATTCATCCAGAGATATTTTACCTGTGAGTGAAGATTCAATATGATCTAAAAATACCACATTAGGATTTTGCTGCACTTCACAGGCAAGGAATTAATGAACATCCCTTTCTATATGTTTAGGAGTATGGGAAAAATGGTTGATAGGGTCCAATCCAAGTCCAAGGATGTGGACACCAATGTTTTCCACTAAGGGATGATTAGGATTCTTGTTATGGAGGAGTTGAATAAAATAAACATAATTTGGGAGAAATTCATTGCTTTTGCAAATATGTAGCTAAATGTATCCCCTACTCCTCAATCCAAGATACAGAGCCCTTTTCCAACTTATAGTGTTGCCCACACAGAAACAAGAAAAAAGAGAAAGGGAAAACATATTGCCAAAGATAAATAGGTTCCTAAAGAGTTTGAAGAAGAAGAAGGGGAGGCCCATCACTCTACACAAAGGTAATTTTCACCTCAACCTGCACCTGAACTAGAAGAATTTCCCTTAGCTAAAACCACAGCCAAAAAGGGGAGATAGTTACAATTTCCCTCACCTACTAAAACAATTGAGACTAGAGCTAGGAGGCCCTTCACCATGTCATCAGCCCATAAGGAAATTATTGAACAAGAAGTCATAACCAAATATCCTGTCAAGAAGAAAGATAAGGGTAAAGGTGAGATTGTTGAGAAGCCTATTGAAATCATAGACATCACTACTCCCCCTAATAACCCTACCTTCAAGAGGTTGATTAGACAACTCAGAGATGCTAGAAAGAAAATTGTCCACTTGAAGGGAGAAGGATTGGATGAGAGGAGAAAGATGAAGGAACTCATGGATATGCATAATGAAACTCTTGAGATAGCTAAGTTCACAACAAGGAGATTTATACCCCTTCATAGGCAACTTAAAAACTTGTACAGGAAGAACATAGACTTGCAGTGTCAGAACATAAAGCTTAAAGAGGAGTTGCAGCCCTTCAAGGACGATTTAGCCTAGAGGAATCTTAATGTACTAGCTCAAGTTGCAACAAGGATAAGTTTCAGATTAAGGAGATGAAGTGGAAAGGCTGGAAGACCTCATTTTTTATAAGGATCATCTTTGCATATTGATTTTTTTGGGAAGTATTATAATTATACCTAATGGAGGAATCTACATGATTATACACCTTCTGCTAAGATTTTTGGTTTTTTTGGGCTCAAATTGTATTACAAAGAAAGTTATAGAACATTTCGTAGCGCCTGGCGCTACGAAATCATCCACACAAACAAATATTGTAGGGGCGCTATAGAATGTGCTGTGAAATGTTAAATACGGACAAAGTTTCATGTGTGCCATGAAATATGTTGCGAAATCACCTAGACAGACAACAAATTGCAGTTCGTTACAGAATTCGTTGCAGAACAATTTACACATGCGGGCGCTACGAAATCTTCTACAGAATGTGCTACACAATATGCTATGAACTGGCTGATACATTCAACATTTCTAGATTCGCTTCCCTTTCTAATTTTGACGGATTTTGAAGGAATCAACGATCACCAGGTGGAAGATGGAGCTTAGCATAAAGGCTTGGAGGACAGTTGGAGCTGGTGGACGCATGGCACTAATGGAGATGTGCCCAAGGAACAACTAATTATGCCAAGATCACAGTGTTAGATTTGTTGCCAACATTTTCCATGTTTCTAGCAATCTATTATCTCCACTTGTACATATGTTAGATTGCCAGTTTTTAGTGGAAGAATCCTAGGATAGAGGATACATCTCGCACTTCATGCTGTTACTTATTGTTTAGACTATATATACAACATCAGAATGATATTTTGAGGTTTGAATGGTTGAGCAGAGACTCCCTGTTGTAATGTTTTGATAAGACAAAGCCATACTCTGGTTTTATGTATGAGATCTAAGAAATTTTGATTAATATAAGTCAATTTCCTTTCATTATCTTGCTTCTTTCTAACTCTGGTTTCTCATTATTGAATGATTCAAATGAGATGTTATTTTTGTGTTGTAATGTATGTTTGATTATGATGTTTTTGTAAATGTTATCAGTGTTTTAAGGTTTACATCAAGAAGTTCTTGTGTCTGAGATTTTTCTTCACCTATCTGCTAGAAGGCCTGATGCTTATAGCATATTTATTCATTATTCTCACTAAGTCTTTCATCTACTCACATTTATCTTTAAACCACTGACTAGAGTTATCCAAAACCTCATTTTATTATGCATTCTATCCTAGAATTTCTGTGTTAGAACATTGCTATACTGAGTTTTGCCCATTTGACATTCTATCATAAATCTACTTTTACAAACCTATTTAATGGGTACTGGGCTTATCCTCTAGCAATTTGAGGGTGAATCTCAATGCTAATAGACATAGACACTGCTGCTAATATCACGATTGCAACAATTAAACTAGATGAACAAGCAAATTCTGAAGAGGGGGAGAGCCTCTTTCATTCATAGATGTGGGTGAAGGGTACCCCATTTCATTTCATTGTTGATAGCGAAAGCCAGAAGAACCTCATCTCAACATAGGTTTTCAAACAATTGGTATTATCGACAACACCACACTTGCAACCATACAACATCGAGTGACTTCACCAGGGATGAGATATTCATGTCAACCAACAATTCCAATTGTCATATGAAATCTAGCCCTTCAAGGATGAGGTATTATGTGATGTTACCCTGTTGGATGTTTGTGATGTTATTTTGGGCCAACCATATATGTGGAAGCGCCATGCTATTTATGAGTCTTGACCTTGTAGTGTCATTGTTACTTTGGGGGGTCATATGTATAGGATACAAGAGGTAGTTCCAACTACTGTCCCACCTGAAAAATGCCACAAGGTAGTATCTCATACTACAAAATTCAACTTCTTCACAATCTGTTCAAAAGGTGAACATAAGGACACTGCAACCACTGCAGCCTCAGTCCAAGCAACTTCTATCCAGCAGAAGCAAGTCAAAAAGATTGAAGCAAAGAGAAAATATTCCTTATGCACAAATTCATCTCATCGAGTTCTCAACAACCTCCCATAAACCAAGCAACGCAACTTCTCCAACAAGGCAATAAACTCACCAAGGTTCAGATTTAGCAAGCGCTTTCCCCCCTCCCCTAAGAACTCATCAAAATGGATACCATTGCTTTGTAAGGAGGGAGGATTGATCTAGGTGGGTATCGGTGGCCACCCACCTATTCCAACTGGCTCAAAACAACTTGTTGGCAACTTACTATTTTTAGCAGTTTTTCAGTTCCTAAACTTCTGGGGCCATTTTGAGGGCCTAAACGATGCTTTTTTTCATGATCGGTCACCTCAATCATAGCCAAAGGCTTTCATCGAGCCCCAAAAATGAATCTCCTCGTCGATATCTTGCCAACGAGATATCATGCACCCCAAATGGATATTGTATGCCAAAGTTACACCCTCGAGAAGTTGATACACCAAACTACCCAAAACAGGGTCCACAAAACTGTTGGATTTTCATCTTCTGGGGTTAGGGTTTTGGATTTTATTTATGTTAAAAAGGCCTTTGGAGCTTCATTGTAACGATCATCTTCTTGCAAATGTGAGTATCCATCACATCTCTTCTCAGAGATAAGCTTCCACCACTCTAGCAAGTATTTCACTCTGTATTTCTATAGTTTTGTACATTTTTCTCATTAATAGAAATTGTGTATTATTGCATATATGTGCCTCTTGCTATATATCTGATATATATCTATTATTCTCTCTTGCAATATCTATGTTATATCTCCACTCTCATTTCATGCCGAAAATAATATGGATCACATGTCTGTCGTCTGGTCTCCACGATCCCCTTCAACACAAATTTTCAGCCACCTAAGCAACCAATATCTCAAAGGAACCTGCCTCCATTCTATCAAAGGTCAATTCATTGTACCAACCACGATCAACCAACTTGGTTGTCGAAGAAGACATAACTTATCAACATCTTTTTGATTAAAGAGAGGCATGCCTCACCTTTCATTGGTCGAGTCACTATTCTCTATCTTTGGGCACGTAAAACAAAGAAAGAAGCTCCTTCTTTAATGAATCTATCCATACAACGAACTTATGCCTCCGACAGAACAAGAGTATGGGAAAGTGGTGAAAGGGATAGGCATAATAAGAGTATGTGATCCAAAAAGGATCCAGAGAAGACTAAGAACAACTCAGAGCTCGCAGAAGCAACTCAAGATGCTCAGAATGGCCTTAGTAGATAGAGAAAGGGAAAAAATTCAAAGTTATAAAAACTCAGTGAAAATTCCATCATCGTGAAGAGCGTGTCAAAATATTTCTAATGACGCAAACAACTCATCAAATGGAGTTACGTATCGAAAGATATTCGCGGTCAAAGTTTGGTCAACCTAGCCCAGTCAGGAGGGGGATGAGTCAGCATTCATACTGCTGACGTCAACACCGGTACAGATGATGTTAGCATACATACAAAACACGTGTCAGGAGAAGGAGGTGACATGTGTCATGCTGACATCAGCATGGTAACGTGATAGCACTAGAGGTTGCTACGTGTCACCCATATTTGGCATTTCTGGACTGATCTATGGACTAGTAAGATTTTTCCACGTGGTAGTCCGTACAGTCGTGGTAGTCCGTACAGTTTGTATAGTGACATGGAACCAACATGGCATGGTGAGTTGGCAGTTGAAGTGGCATTCGTACGATGACGTGACGTTGACATGGCAGGCTGACGGTGCAGTGGATGATGTGGTCGAATAGGAGGCTGCCACATGGCAGTGGGAAAATTCCCAATGACAGCCTGTAACCAAATATTTGAAAGAAATAGGATTTGGCAGGTCCGCCAAATTTGGCGAGACCACGCCGAATCTGACCACAAACTATCAGATAGAACCCTGTCTAGAACCATCGCCAAACTAGCGGAGCAGACTTTGGTTATATATATATATATATATATATATATAGATATATAGATATATTGTTATACCAGTCACGCTAAAAGGGGGAGGCCCGTGGATTTGACCCCGGGACCTCCGCCCTCCTTAATGCCATAACATTCACGCCATAACCAATGGGCAACAACCCTTCATTGTAATCTAAACTGGGTTTATTACTTAAAAGTTGCATCCGCCCGAGCTCAGATGAAGAGGCGCGCATGTGTACGTTCGAAAACGCTTTTCGAGACAGGGTACGTCATCTCTTATTGTAGGTTGCAGGGCATATAAACTGAGACAAAATTCTTCTTGGGCCTGGGAGTGCTAGAGTCAGATCGAGGCATGGAGACAATCATTTTTGGGTAATTCAACGCCACGAATTCAGTGGTGCTATCTGGTTTCTAATCTGAGCAATATTTATGCAGCTTGATTTCAAAAAGTGGTATACTTTTGTGTTTTTTCAAATTATTTTGTTGAGTTAATGAAAAATCCTACCCATTTGAGAGCAGGACCCGGAGACATAGTCCACCAGGGACGAACTCTGTTATCAAGCTTTTGTGTTTAGATTTGATGCTTATGTCTCTTCATTATTGAGATTTTCCTTCTTTAATGGTACACTTTAATTTATGTTCATTTAATGCAATTCTTTATAAGTCACTCAATGAAAAGATCCTGGATCATGTTGGTATTAGAATATTCGTCTTTGACTTGAATTTTTGAGTGTGAATGATTACTAGGGCCAAGCATAAGCAGGGTGAAGGAACTCTTAATACTTTCAATCTCGAAGTTGGTCGTGCATCCCGAAGGAAGAAAATGGTAGAAGAAGACAAGCATGATGAACATGAGAAAAACTTTCATATGGTCTTTTATCGCATGTCAGAAATGGTCGAATGAATGTATGGAGATTACGAGAAGAGGATGAAGAATAAAGAGAAGAAAAATGAAGAACAAGTTGATGATGATGCTTCAGTAAACCAAGGGTCTGGAGGAGACCCTCTTGAGCCTCCATCTTCACCATCAAGTTCTAGTTCTTCTTCCTCTAAGCATTCTTATCATTCTCATCATTCTAGCCATAAATCCTCTTTCAAGAAGCCATTATTAAAGCTTGATGTAAAATTTTCTTTACCTATGTTTAATGGAGATGCTAATCCTGAAAAGATAGATAATTGTATTCGACAGGTTGAAGTATATTGTTGTGTTCAACATATTGATGAAGAGGAAGTTAAAGTGCAACTGGTTTCTCTTCGGTTGGAAGGCACCGCTTTGGTATGGTGGGAGATAAAGTTTCAGGACAAAAGTAAGTGTGGTAATATTCTTTCCTCATGGTCGGAATTTAAATTAGTGATAAGGAAGAAATTTTATCCATTGGGTTATTTACATAAAGCAATGATGGAATGAGAAACTTTAAGGAAAAGTAAAGGTCAAATTGTACAAAGTTTCACAGAAGAATTTTGGAAGAAAGCTCTTGCATTAAATATTCCTTTGGATTCTTATGAAACTTTAATGAAGTATATTGGCGCACTTCACAGTTATATTCGTCATAATTTTCTCTTGTTTAACCCCACCAATATTGACAAAGTTTGTGTGCAAGCCACTCACCTTGAGAATAGAGGAAAGCATGTTCAAGAAGATCCCACAAAGAAACCTTCCAATTTCCCACACAAATATTTCAAGAAGTTTAAAAGGAAGGACAAGAAGAAATCCAAAGTGATGAGAGAAGGAGGATATCCACCTTACACTCATTGCAAGAAAATTGATCACGATGATGAACATTGTTGGAAACTGCATCCAGAGAAGAGACCGAAACAGTTTGGTGGAAATGGGAAGACAAAAAACGTTGCTACAGTGCAACAAGATCTTGGTTTTGATTCAGGAGACGAAGGAAAGATCACAACGGTTGGAGTACAAGGTAAAGATCCCCTTCATGCTAGTTCAAATTCCAATAATGAATCTCATGATGATGAACGAAAGAGGAATGAATTATTTCACATAAGATTTGTATCTAAACACACCAAGATAGATACATTATTTGATCTGGGTTCCCAAGTAAACTTAATATCTGAATCACTTGTCAAGAAGATGGGTCTTGAAACAAAACCACATCTGAAGCCTTATCCTCTTGGTTGTGTATGTGATAAATAAAAAATTAATGTCACTAAACAATGTAGGGTCAGATATGCTATTGCTTCAAAATTGATTGATGAAGTGGATTTGGATGTTGTATAGGCATAGTGTTGGGAAGTCCTTATCTTTATGAGAGAAAAGAAGTCTTCTTTCATCATGAGAACATGTACCACCTTACTAAAGGGGGAGTGGAATATATTGTTAGAGCTCACAACATGAGGGTAAACACAACACTTGTTAGTGCAGGAAAAATGAAGAGACTCATAAACACTAATAAGATATATGTACTCATGGTCGTAAGAGAGAAAGATGTCGGGACGTCCGACACTTTCCAAGGATGTGATCCTTCTCATAAGAAAGAATTAATTGATATTGTTTCTATGTATGATGATATTTTCCACGAATGATATGGATTACCTCCTAAGAGGGAAATCCATCATGAGATACATGTTCAACAGGATTCTCCTCTTCCTAATGTGGGCATGTATAGGATGCCAGTTGTGGAGATGAAAGAGATCAAGAAGCAGGTACATAGCTTATTAGATCAAGGAATCATCAGGCCTAGTTCATCTCCTTGTGGTTCTTCGATCGTGATGGTGCCAAAGAAAGATGGCACATGGAGAATGTGTGTCGATTACCGATACTTAAATAAAATCACGTTGCAAAATCGATACACTCTTCCTCGTATAGATGATTTACTTGATTAGTTAAAGAATGTTGTTCATTTCACTAAGTTGGATTTGCGCAATGGATACCATCAAATCAGGGTTGCAGAACAGGATGAATGGAAGAATTCCTTTAAAACCAAACCTGGATTGTTTGAGTGTTTAATTATGTCGTTTGGGCTTTGTAATGCTCCAACAACTTTGATGCGTGTGATGAATGATGTATTCAAGCCTTTCCTAGATGACTTTGTGATTGTATATTTAGACGACATTCTTATTTTTAGTGGGACTTGGGATGAACATGTGAGGCATGTAAAGCAAGTATTGGATACTTTACAAAGGGAAAATTTGTATGTAAAATGATCTAAATGTGAATTTGGAAAGACTGCACATGTATACTTAGGTCATATTGTAGGAGGAGGAAAATTAAAAAATGATTCTTCCAAAGTTGATGTAATTGTAAATTGGCCTGAGACAAAAAGTGTAACCTAGATCTAGAGATTCTTAGGTGCAGTCTAGTATTAGAGGAGGTTCACTTCAAACTTCTCCTTTATAGTAGCTCCTTTGAATGCCTTAACCAGTGTGAAGAACACTTTTCAGTGGGAAGGAAAGAAACAAAAATCTTTCAACACTTTGAAGGAGAAGATCAGTACTGCACTAGTATTAGCACTGCCAAATATTCAACATCCTTTTGAGATTGAGACAGATTCCAACAGATACGCCATGGGTGCAGTATTGATGCAATATCGTAAGCCTATCTGTTACCACTATGAAACTTTTAACCAAGTTGTTGTTAACTATCCTACATATGATAAAGAGTTGTATGCATTAGTTCAAAGTGTAAATAAATGGAAGCACTACTTGTTAGGGAAGGAAACAATCATACATACAAGTCACCAACCCTTACAATATCTCCAAGCACAAACCAAACTGCAACAATCTCAGCATTACATATGGATGGGTTTTCTACAACAATTTTATTTGGTAATCAAGTACAAAAAGGGTACAAGTAACAAGGTAGATGATATGCTTTCTAGACCTCATATTGTTTCTTCTATTATTTTGAAGAATACTTCTTTAGCTCATGATAGCTATGTGGAACAATATGCCATTGATGAAGATTTTAAAGAAGTATATAAGAAGCTAACCCATGGTGCATAGGAAGAAAAATATTGTCTGCAGGGAAAACTACTCTACCATATTGGAAAGCTATGTATTCCTACAAGTGAACAAGTCCATGTAATATGAGAATCTCACACTTATCTTGTGTCTGGGAATTTTGGGGTAGGAAAAACTATACCTCATTTGCATAGGTTTTTCTACTGGCCTCAAATGAAAGCAATTGTAACTAAATATGTAAACATGTGTGTGATGTGTTCTACTTGTAAGACCACTAATAGAAAATTGGGGCTATACTCACCACTTCCTATTCCATCCCATCCATGGGAAATTATCTCCATGGATTTTGTAGGGGGTTTACCAATGTCAAAAGGGGGTCATCACTATTTGTATGTTGTAGTGGATAGGTTCAACAAGATGTGTATCTTGATTCCATGTAAAAAGAAGATCACTACTGAGTAGACTGCTAATCTCTTCTTTCAGTATGTTTGTGTTCACTTTGGGTTACCCACATCCATTATATTGGATCAAGATACTCGATTCCATGGGGATTTTTGGACAAGCTTGTGGAGAATGATGGACACCAAATTGAAGAGGAACATTTATTTCCATCCATAGACCGACAAATAGACAAAGGTGGTAAACCAAACATTGGTACTTTTTCTTTGAGGCTATTGCAACAAGCATCCCAAGTAATGGGATAAATAGATACCCTATGTACAACATGCTTATAACCGAGCCTTACATTCCTCCACTCAGAGTTCGCCTTTTGAGACATGTTTTGGGTACCTACCTAAAGTTCCTTTGGACTTGATGTATGGGAGAGATACTAATGCAAATGAAGAAAGAATAGAGGACAGAGCCCGCAAGTTCATCCAGAGGATCCATCAAGTGCACCAGGCAGTCAGGGAACAATTGGAGAAAATTCAAGCACAATATAAAGCTCAAAATGACAAGAACATGGTTGATCATGAGTTCTAGGTTGGGGACTGGGTATGGCTTCACATCAACAAGGAGAGATTAAAGGGTGAAGAAAAGAAACTCAAGCCCATTCGTTATGGACCCTTCACTATCTTGGAGAAAAGTGGTACCAATGTTTTTTTTCTAGATCTTCCACCCTATATGCAGATTTACTCAGTTGTAAACGTAGAGAACTTGAAACTTTTTAAGCCTCCCATGATCATGGATTAGGATGAGGAATTTTCAATACCTTCAGTTGATGATTTTTCTCTTGAGTACTTGGATGAGTTAAAGGAAGATATCATCCTGGGCAGAAGGATGAGGATTTCACGTAGGGGTGAGGTTGATTATTTTCAATTAGGCTTAAAGGGCACACATCCAAGCAAGGCAAAGTGGATTGAGAAGGACAAGGTGAGGGAAATATTCCCTCACTTATCTGTTGATTGATGAAAGATTTTGGTGGTCCAGAAAGCTCTCGGTGGGAAGGCGTGATCCAAAAAGGATCCAGAGAAGACTAAGAATAACTCAGAGCTCGCAGAAGCAACTTAGGATGCTCAAAATGGCCTCAGCAGACAAAGAAAGGGAAAAAATTCAAAGTTCTCAAAACTCAATTAAAATGACATCATCAAAAAGAGTGCGCCACAATATTTCTAACGGTGCAACCGACTCATCAAACAGAGTTATAGATCGAAATATATTTGCGGTCAAAGTTTGGTCAACCTAGCCTAGTTAGCAGGGGGATGAGTCAACATCCGTACTGTTGACATCAACACCGGTACAGATGACATCAACACCTGTACAACACACATGGTAGGATCAAGAGGTGACACATGTCATGTTGATGTTAGCATGGTGACGTGGAAACACCAGAGGCTACCACATGTCACCCATATTTTTCATTTCTGGACTGATCTGTGAACTAGTAAGATTTTTCCACGTGGTAGTTTGTACGGTACGTACAATGACATGGAACCGATGTGGCATGGTGAGTTGGAAGTTGACATGGCATCCGTACGATGATGTGGTGCTGACATGGCAGGATGACGGTGTAGTGGATGATGTAGCCGAATAGGAGGTTGCCACATGGCAGTGGAAAAATGCCCAATGATAGCCCATAACCGAAAATTTGAAAAAAATAGGATTTTGCGGGACCACGCCAAATCCAGCCACAAACTATTGGATAGAACCCTGGCTAGAACCATCGCCAAACTAGGCCACAAACTATTGGATAGAACCCTGGCTAGAACCATCGCCAAACTCATTGAGGGAACTTTGATTATATGGCATATATATATATATATATATATATATATATATATATTGTTTATAAATAATATCAAGACAAAGGGTTTGACCCCTTAGGACCTCCTCCCAAATTCCTTAACACCTTAAATTCACTCTACCATAAACAATAATACACCCGGGCCAGTGACCCTTCATTGTAATCTATGCAGGGTTTATTTCTTAAAAGGTGCATCCGCCTGAGATCAGAGGAAGAGGCGCACATGCGTACGGTCGAGCACGAAAACCGAGAAAGAATTCTTATTGCAGGTTGCAGGGCACGAAAACTGAGACAAAATTCTTCTTGGGCATGGGAGTGCCAGAGTTGGATCGAGGCATGGAGACAATCATTTTTGGGTAATTTGACACCACGAATTCAGTGGTGTTGTCTATTTTATGATATGAACAATATTTATGCAGCTTGATTTCAGAATGAGGTATACTTATGTATTTTACCAAATTCTTTTGTTGAGTTAATGAAAAATCCTATCCATTTGAGAGCAGGACCCGGAGACATAGTTCACCAGGGACAAACTCCATTATCAAGTTTTTGTGTTAGATTTGATGCTTATGCCTCTTCATTATTGATATTTTTTTTCTTTAATGGTGCACTTTACTTTATGCTCATTTAATGCAATTCTTTATAATTCACTCGATGAAGAGATCCCAGATCAATATGGGAAAGTGGCGAAAGGGTCGGGAAACCTCCTTCCGTAGATAAATAAACAAGGTTGAAGAATGAAGGGTTGAGGAATACAAAAAGTTGAAGAACGAAGGGTCGAGAAGCTTCGTCCTTATTTAGAGAAATAATAAACAAGGTTGAAGAAAAAAATACAGTGTGATCACTGGAAGCATAGGTCATAATCCCATTCTAAGAACCAACGAATTCATGCAGGTGAGTTTTCATTTGGGTTCTTTTAGAATGCACAACCTTTTCTCATTTTCTTCTTGGTGTTGTAGTCAGTATTCCCTTGTCTTTGGGTGAATTTGATATCCGATAGATTCTAGTGTTAGATTGCATGACATATATCTCCAGAGGTGGCAACAAGATGTGTGTTGTCTGATGCATACCAAGTGGAAGTGCAGCAGAGATGTTAGTGTCAAGGCCCTTGGATTGCAGTGATCTGCATATTGATGGTGGTGGCAAAGATGTCAGATCCTTGAACTGCAACAATGATTAGGGTGGTCAGAGCCGATCAATTGAAAAATCATGTAATTTTATTTTATTCCTTTTTTAAATCGATTTTTAAAGTTTGACTAATAAGTAAATAGTATTTCCCTCCACTGGGGGTATTTGGTCACATTAATATGTTATTGGCCAATAAAAAATTGCGAATATAGTTTTTTGAAATTTATAAAAAGGAATTTTAATTTAAAAAAAATATTAATAAAAAATATTGCAAAACAATGTAAAATGTGAGAGGTCCTGGCTCCAAAACACACCTATTAATGCGACAAAATGGACCAGGTAATACCCAATCAACAATAGTTGACTGCGAGGTGGTTGTTATAATCCCCGTCCGGAGGCAGGGACTAATAAATGCATCATTGTGACATCATAGGTGAGAAAAATTGTGTCATTAATGAGAGGAGTTTCATTACATTACATCACAAAAAAACCTTCAATAAATACATTTATAATAAAAATTAAAAACCAATTTAATAATCAAATTTAATTTTAAAATAACTTGAAATTAAGTATACATAAGAGAGAAATTATTCATTTTTTTATGTGACCGCGGCTCTGTTAGGGTTCCAACATCGAACCTCATGTGCGCGTCACCCTGAGTCCTTTCTGCAGGAATGGAAGTCGAGGAAGGGGGGCCTCCTAGCCCCTCTTACAACTCCATCATCGCCCCTAAGCAGGGCTTCAAACATTTCAAACATTCGCCCTTTGAGCTTCCAGAGGAACTTAAAAACATAATTTGGGAGGATGAGATGCCAAAGGAGAAACCTATGGATATTGATCCTGAATCAAACCATCCAAAAGAGGCTCGCACCTGCGAACTAGAAAAGTGCATTCTGCAGGCTCCAATAGCACCCAAATATACTATTAGCTCTCCAAGAATACAAGACCAAAAACAATACATGAAGGATTTCAACCTGATAGGAAAATTTCTGGGACTATGGCCATTCAAAAAAGATTTAGTTAAAAGGATCCAGCACTGGTTGAAGCCCAAAGGTCACTATGATATCCAACTTGGATCAAAAGGCTTCTTCACTATCATCTTGCATAACCTAGAGGACAAAAGAAAAATCTTTGAAGGGGGACCGTACTTTTACAGCTCGACAGGTATTTTCCTTCGTTTTTTTATGGAAACGTTCAGCCCAGAGAAGGAGGACTTCACACATGCACCGGTTTGACTACGATTGTACTCGCTACCTCAAGAGTTATGGTTGGAACAAATACTCACAGGCATCGACAACATGATCGACATCTATGTCAAAGCTTCAGAGGCAACAAAAAACTGAAGGTACACTACTTATGCTCAAATTTGTGTTTGCTTAAATATCTCCAAACCTCTCCCTGGAGCCATCACCTTGGACTATCAGGATGAATAATGGTCCCAAACCTTGGATTACGAGCACATCCCCTTCTAATGCCAGAAATTCCATGAACATGGCCATCTATTCTGCGAATGCCCCTTAAATAACCCCAACAAATCAAATCCTGAGGACCCCACAAAACCAAGGATGGTTTCACCCAGTTCATGGGACGCCGAAGGCATCCAACCAAAAGAACACCTCCAGAATCCCCCTCTAGACCCTCAACCAGTAACTCATTCAAATCCCTTCAGACCCTGTCATAAAATCCCATCATTCCCTCCTACCCCCTGTCAAATCCCTCAGTCCCATCACAAGTCCAAGGCTCTCCAAAACCCATACCCTCTTCCCCTATATCTACTCAAATCCCCAACTTAGAGACATCCCTTCCTACAAACCTCAGACCAGAAATTGGAGACCCTAACATAGATCTAGAAGACCAGGAGTTGGCAGGAATAGATATGGTACACCTAGAACAAGCCTACTGAAAACAATAGCTCTACACTATACCTATGGATCAACTACGCAAAGTCCACAAAGTTTTCCTCAACTCTACAGCAGGAGGATCAGCCCGTGCTACTCCAAATCTCAGAATACAAAAAGGAAGCTCGAAATAACAACACAAACCCACAAAAGAAGAGAAAAAAAGAGGCAGAAAACCAAAACATCAACTCATTCAAGATGTGGGCAATTTCCTAGTGAACTCGGGCCAGATCCATCTGATCTCGAATAGCTTTCCTCCCCTCCAACCCTCCTCGTCCTCATGAAGATGATATCCTGGAATATAAGGGGTTTCAACGCAAGAAGAAAGCAAGGATTTCTCCAGGAAAGGATAATGAAGGAACAACCAAACATTCTTCTCTTGCAAGAAACTAAATGTGCGGGAGAGGAAGCTTCTCAAATTCTTAATTTTTTTTGGAAACAAGTTAATCTTGTTGAAGTCGATGAAAAAGGGGTCGTAGGAGGGATTTCCATACTCTGGAACTCAGCCATGGTACTGATGGAAGGATTTTTTACCTCCAACTGGACCATCACAACCTCCTTCTGTCTCATCGGCTCGAACAAGCCAGGCTTCATCACGAATTTCTACGACCCTGCAACCCCAAGAGACAAGGAAGCCTTCATCACATGGAATGGATAACTAATCATATTGGCAATCAATGATGGATCCTTGGGGGAGATTTCAATATGATAACAAGCCTAGAGGAAAATAAGGGGGGCATGCGTAGACTAGGAAATGACAGTGAGTAGTTCCACCGAATCATTGGTATGTTGAATCTCACTGACGTAGAAACAGACAATGGACCCTTCACCTAGTCCAATAGACACTTGGGGACACAACATGTCTCCTATAGATTAGACCACTTCTTAATCTCAGAACCCATCATGTTGGATGGCCTCTCTTGGAATGCCACACTAATCGACACTCCAGGATCTGATCACTAGCCGATACTCCTATTGATAAAGATTAGTGGCACCCTAGGCAGGAAACCCTTCCATTTTGAAAAATTTTGGTTGACACACCAGGACTTTCAAGCCAACATAAAACTCTGGTGGAAATAAGAAGCAATCACAACAGGCACTCCTATGTACAAATTTCAATAGAAGCTAAAAAACCTCAAGCGACAATTAAAGTCATGGAATAAATCCACTTTTGGCAACATCTTCCATGCTCAGGAAATCCTCAACCAGTGAATTCAAGACCTTCAACAATAGATCATAACACAAGGCCTCACAGAATCTCTAAAGGAGCAAGAATCCCTTCTCAACCATCAGTTGGCTTAAAGAAGGGAACAGGAAGAAACTATGTGGAAACAAAAATCTTGTATCAAATGGCTTAAAGAGGGAGAAAAAAACACCAAATTTTTCCACAGATCGATGGTTCAAAGCCGACACACAAATTGCATCACTTACCTTGTTTCGGACCAAGGCCTGGAGATTCAAAATCATGCAAACATAGAAAGGGAATTATTGTCTTACTATAAGAACCTTCTTATAGAAACCCCTATATATCACACCCAAGCTATCGACTCAATACTCAAGCACATTCCAAAGGAGGTCATGAAAGAACAAAACGAGGTCTTGATGAGTCCTATCACCCAAGAAGAAGTAGATCAAGCCCTCAGGGACACTCTGCTAGGAAAATCTCCTGGGCCTAGTGGGTTTACTTCGAATTTCTTCCATCATTGCTGGGATATCATACGTGAAGAAGTCTGGGAAATTATGGAGGATTCTAGAAAATCTGGGCAGGTCCTTCGGGCCCTCAACGCCGCCTTCATCACTCTCATTCCAAAAGACAACAATGTCACCTCCCCAACTCACTTCCGACCCATTTCACTATGCAATGTGATCTAGAAGCTTCTCATGAAGGTCATAGCCAAGTGTCTTAAACCCATCCTATCGTTCATCATCTCTTCGGAACAGTTAAGATACGTGGAAGGAAGACAGATCTTGGACATCACCATTCTGGCTCACGAAGTAATCCACTTGCTTCATTCGACCAAGTCTCCTGGTATGCTTCTAAAACTGGATCTTTCCAAAGCTTTTGATCAACTAAGATGGAACTACTTGAAATCAACCATTCTTGCCTTTGGTTTTGATCCATATTGGGTCTCCTGGATTTTCAATCTCACCTCGTCAACCCTATTCTCCATCCTGGTCAATGGCGTCCCTTCCAAACCATTCTCTCCTTCCAGAGGAACAAGGCAAGGGGATCAAATTTCTCCCTTTCTCTTTATCTTAATGGCGGAAGGCCTTAGTCGAGCCATTAAAGAAGCCATCATAGATCACTCCCTCTCAGGTCTCATCCCCCATGGGATATCTCTGCCCATTTCACACAGTCAGTTCATAGATGATATACTCTTAATGGGAATCCCTACAGTCCAAGAATCTCTCCGAATTTGCTCCGTGATCAACCTCTTCTGTGATGCTTGGGGCATGAAAGTAAACCTCTCTAAATCCCAAATCTTCTTCTTCAACATGCCCATCCAGATCCAACACCATATTACACAACTCTTGGGGTTCACCCGAAGCATCCTCCCCTCTAAGTATCTTGGCATCCCCCTAATTGATAATCTGCTAAGAAATACCTCATGGGAATATCTTCTTTCCAGCTTCAGGATAAAACTATCCTCTTGGAATTTCCACCCCCTGAATCTACCTGGTCGCCTCGTCCTTCTCAAGTCTATCCTTCAAGCCCTCCCGATCTATGCTTTCTTGATGCTTGCGGCCCCAAGATTTATCCTCAACATTCGAAGAAATATTCAAAGGGGATTCCTCTGGCAGGGAACCAAAGAGGGACGCAAATTGGCTCTGGTCAGTTGGAAAAAAGTGTGTAAACCAAAGAACGCAGGGGGAATCAGTCTCAAAGACCTCTCTAGTCTCAATAAAGTACTCAGTGAAAAAATATGGTGGATATGGTTAAAAAGGCTACAAGACCTCTGGGCGCGCCTATGGAGGAAAAAATACACACCATCCACAGTGAAAAAGGAACTAATCAGATGGAATGGTCAGAGCCCGGGGTTTCTTATCTGCAATGCGGATATGCATAGCAAGGGGATGATAACAGATCACGCTTTCTGGGAATTGTAGGGTGGAACCTTGACCCTCATATGGAGCAACTCCTAGCAGCAACTTCTGACCCTAGACAAAGAACCCACTCTGCGTACTTCTATTCCCTTAACGACAGGCGCATGCCTCCAAAAAGTAGCCGACTTCTGGATTCCAGAAGAAAATAGAGACACTTGGTGTTAGAAAAACAGGACCGCGGAGCAATAAAATAAAACAAATGCAGAAACAAAACACAGAAGACACACAATACAAGAGAGACATAGATTTGCGTGGTTCACCCAGTGTGGGCTACGTCCACCAGAGAAATTTCCAGGTCCTTCCTTTATTATTATCCAGC
>SNQJ01S0053202.1:0-17247 GCA_010110895.2 Picea sitchensis
TCTGTTGTTTTATTTTTGGGTTTTATGTGCATTTATGGTTGTTGAAGGCTTAGCGCTTGGTATTGGGCATTGGGCTTGTGACCTACGTTGTGGTTGCAGGTCGCGTGGGATGGCGCTGGTGTTGGTGCTTTGTTGGGTGCCCCTCTGCTATGAAGAAAGGCTGGACACTTGTACTTGTGGGTTTTTTATTTTATTTATATATATATATTTTTTACTCGTATCTTGTGTTGGCTGGATTGTATGTGTTACTCGACACATAATGCACAATAAAACCTCTCGTGGGATTCTCTTCCTTGTGACTTGGCCCTGGTCCGGACTTGACTCACGTTTTGGCTTGATGTTGAGTTACTATGGCATGTACTCGGTTGTTAGGTTCGTGGAATTGGAGCTTGGACTTCAGGCCCCAATATTTTACTATTTTTTTTTATTTTTATTTTTTATACCTCTATGCGTTGAGCAATGTAAAGCTATGTTGTGGGCTCCTCCATTGATGGATTTGGCGCTGGGTATATTGTTTGTTGGTGCTCGATCCTGGGTGTAGCTCTCAGGTGCTTATGGTCTCCAATGTCAAAGTGGATAAACGCTCGAGCGTTGGCTCTGTGCATGGGCCACATATGGACGCGTGAGGTTTCTCCCAACGATCATGGGGTCAAGACCCATGAGGTCTATGTAAAGGCCTGTGGCTCGTGCGCTCGACTGTGTGTGATATGAGAGGAGTATGGATCTCGACGCTTGATGTATGTCAAGCTTAGGCATTAACCTGTGTTCTACGATTCAATGTATTTGGCGGGCTTGGGTCGATAAGTGGAAATTGGGTCTCGGGCTCACTCAAATGCACGTGTAGTGCAATGAACCAATGGGTTGAAGGGCTCACTCAAATGCATACACTTAGACTCAGGCTTCACAAATTCAGGTGTCGATGCTTGTGCGTTGGCTTGTGACTTTGATTTTTTCCTCGAACTCTAGCGATAGTTCATATAAATGCCACAGATATGTCTTGAGTTCGAATTCGATTAACTCTTGGGTTCTAAGTGTTGGGGAAGAGAAAACGTGGTGCTCTACAACAATCCAAATTTTTGGAGTTTTGGGCTGTGAAAATCCCAATATATATTTTTTATTATTATATATTTTTTTTAAGAATTAATTTTTTTTATTATTATTTTTGTTCTTTTTGTAGGACGCGTAATGCACAATACTCAGCCCATGGAAAGAGCTCGATACTTTCCTCGACAGTGTTGTTTGGACTCAGGTGTACATGTGATTTATTTTTGGTAATGACTTTGACTTAGAGATTTGTTTGAGAATTGGAATTTGAATACAAAGACCATAATTTTATTTTTTTTATATGCTTTAGATATGGATATTCTTTTATTTTTGTAGCTTTTGCGATTAAATTACACAATGTTTGTATAAATGCCTTAAATTAGCTTGCTAGTTGTTTGTAAGAATTGACTGAGACTATTTAACTATAAGAACGCATCCTTACATCCATTTAGGAGTTGGCGTAACTTTTAGATCAGAGTTGGCTACACAGTTCCCAACCAAGTTCTAGAAATAAATGGAAAAGAATTTAGTTTGCTTGTTTCCTGGGCTCAGGTCAAGTTAAGGAAGATTTTAGTAATGTTTACATTAACTATTCTCTCTTCTTTATTTAGTAGATAGCATTAAAGTTGTTAAACTACACCCTATTTAATATGCAATAGACGTAGAGAGAGTTTCAATAAATAACCGTGATTGTTTTACAATATTACAACTGTAACTCTTATTAATTATCAACATGTGCAAGTGAAGAGTCATTCTTATAGGTGGCTATAACCAGGGATATTATCTCCTTTTCTAATGCACATACCCTCCCTCAACTCTCCTAGGAAGCATGCACACTCTCACATTCATTCTGGGTAGTCTACTTAGGGTTATAGGTCATTTCTGTTTATTTGTATCTGAGTTGATTCAAGGGTTTTAGGTTGTAGGATGGGAGTTGTTTCAAGAACTAGTTTGTGCAATTATGTTGGTGATAAGGCCTTAGGTTTCAGTTTTTGAAACTAGCTCTTATACCATGTGTAAGGTCTCTATCCCCACATAGATTTATAAAACACAAGTTAAAAAAAAATAGAGAGTAACTAAATGTTATCCTGTACAATTCAATCTTCAACATTTAACCATAATTTATTCAGCAGAAATTAAACGTATTAACAACATGAAAATAAATCACATAACCATCCCATAATCATGAAAATATATGAAAATACATACCTCTGTCTAATGTTATTTCTCCAAACGTTGTCTGTCCTTGCTGCTGCTCTACCTAAACTCCACCCAAACCCTGCCCAAAATTGAATCTTCCTCCCTGCCAGCTAGGAACATAGCCTGTCCGACTCCCTAGATCTAGGATTCTGTGAGGATTCCTGTCCCCCAAGCCCAAAAATCCCAGCAACCTGGTGCACCCCTGTAATATTCCACCCAAAATCCAAACCAGAAAATATCAAACCAACAAAAACATACAGTCCCTAATCTCCAAATGTTGCTTTCTTCCCCCCAATTTCCAAAAAGGTCCCTCTCTCGAATGTCTCTGCCCCCTCATATCCTTCCCCCATTCACCGCCTCCTACTTTCATTTAATTCCACCCACCTTATCCCTCCATTCAATACCCTATCCATCCATTTAATGCCCTATCCTTCATACGTTAAGTTTTCTAATAAATAAATAAAAATTATTAAGCTTTTAATTCATTACCCAAACCTTTAACAAGTTAATTAATTAATTAATTAATTAATCAACAGATATAAACAATTAATAATTAATTAATTAATTAATTCATATTATTAATAAATAATCATTATTTAACTAAAATATATTAGGACAGTTAATTATTTAATTAATTATACTTGATAAACCTTAAGCAATCATTTAACTAGGGTTATTACAATGGCTTTTATTTTCTCAAGGTCTACGACAATGCCTTCTGTTGAAATTACATGTCCAAGATATTGTATTTTCTTTTGATAAAAGTCACACTTATAAAATTTGGCATACAATTTTTGTTTCCTCGACTTTTGCAGAACTACCCTTAAGTTATTTTCATGTTCTTCCTCTGTTTTAGAATATACCAGAATATCGTCGATAAATACTAGTACGAACTTATCCAAGTACTAACTAAAAATATTGTTCATTAGGCACATAAATGTGGTTGGTGCATTAGTGAGTCCGAAGGGTATGACTACAAATTCGTAGTGTCCATATCTTGTTCGAAAATTTGTTTTTCTTATATCCTCATCCTTTATTCTAACCTGATGATAACCGGATCGTAAATCCAATTTTGAAAAGATCTTGTCCCCTCCTACTTGATCGAATAGGTCATTTATCCTAGGTAAGGGGTACTTGTTATTAATAGTCATTTTATTCAATTTTCTATAATCGATACAGATCCTTAGAGTACCATCTTTCTTGTTCACAAATAGGACTGGTTCCCCCCATGGTGAAACACTCGGTCTAATACTCTTTGTCCAACAATTCATGTAATTATATTTTTAATTCTGTTAGTTCTAGTAGACTCATTCGGTAAGGTGATTTTGAGATAGGGATTGAACCAGGTAGCAGATCTATGGTGAAATCTATTTTCCTCCTAGGAGGTAATTCCGGTATCTCATCCACAAACATGTCTCTAAATTTGCATAGGACAACAAAATCTTCTAACTCTAGCTTATCTATCCTTTTTAGCAGATTTGTTATTTGGATGGAATAAACTTAACATCCCATTCTCATACAATTCTTAAGTTTCATTGCTGAAACTTGTCTAACTGATACAAGTTTTGGTATACCTTGGGTTGTCCTAGTAGTGCCAACATCATCTTTATAGTTAAGTGTCTTTGTATAACAGTCTAGTACCGCTTTGTTCTTTTCCAACCAATCCATTCCATTATAATATCATAAGATCCTAGTGGTAGGATGTTCATATTCATTCTGATGTTTTTCCCATCTAATCTAAACTCGAAATCAGAAATAAAGTCAACTACTTTCCTTTTTGTTCCTGTTGCTAGTTATACCAGCCATGATTTTGCGTGATTCAATTTATTTAGTTTATTTGACTCTACTACATCAGGAGTAATATAACTTAAATTAGCTCCCGGGTCGATTAAAAAAAAAATTCGAGTGTTTTCTCTTTTACCTTCAATTTCTACCACAGAGGATTGGTGGTCAGCTTGCCGACCATCTATGGCTGCATTTATCCGATGCAGGCTTCTACCTATGTCTCCCACCTTCGAGGCTTCCTGCAAATTATGAACAATAGTTCTGTTTTCTGAATTTAAACTTGGATAGTTCCTCCTTAGATGAGGTTCTCCACATTCCCAACACTTTAGTGGTTCACGGGGGTTGTCCCCAAACTTCTTCATTCCCAAATTTACTGGTTTACCGCTGCCTTGCGTATTCAGATGGTTCGAGTGAAAATCCTTTCTCAATTTTTTTTTTGTTGCATTACGATAAGGAGTTGGCCGATATCCCTTCTTTCGTTGATTCATTTGATCTTGTTTCTTATCCTTCCAAGCTTTGGGAAAATTTGCTCGCTGTTTGTATTGATCGTAGCACATTTGTGATTTCCTGAATACTTCACTCAAGGACTTGGGGTGTTCAAACTCAATTCTATCCCTGTAGGACTATGGTAAACAACTTAAGAACTGCTGGATTTTTACCTTATCCTCTCGAATGTAAGGTACGAACATTAATAATTCCAGGAATTTAATTATAAGGTCCTCCATTGTCATCTGTCCAAGTCTTAGTTCATAAAATTATTTTGTTTTTCTTTCATAGTAGCTTTCAGGTAGGTACTGTTTCTTGAAATATTTCTTAATGTCATACCATTCCATCTATTTCTCCTTTAGGCCCTTGGCCAATTTCATGTCTTGCCACCAAATGTTGGCCTTCCCTTTTAGATTGTATATGGCCATTCTGACCTTCATATTGTTGGAATACTTATATATCTAGAAGTACTTTTTGATGTCCAATAACCATGCCTTTGCTTCTTCTCCTGTTTTGGATTCTCCATCAAAGATAGTTGGTTTAATTATCTTGAACTCTCCTTCAAGGTGGTCTACTTGTTTTCTCTTTTTGTCTGTTTTGGTTTTGTCCTCAGCTAAAGGTGTACCTTCAGACAAACTCTCTCCTTTTTTTTCTCTATTCCCAAGTTCATGGAAGCTCTCTTTCTGACTTATTCATCGTTATTATCATCCTTTGGGATTTTCTTGGTCACTATACTATGCAACATGACTTCATTTATTTCTTGTTGTTCCTGTTGATCTTTCTTTAGTTTTTCATTGTCGGCTTTGAAAACATGCAGTTCGACGATGAGATTCCTCATTATTTCCAGAACTTCAGTAGCTGAACTTCTGTCACTATTATGTCTCTGATTTTCAGGAGGTCTTTGGTCAGGGTTCCCATCAATTCAGATTTCCCCATCGTCATTTATTTCTTCCATGACTAACACACAAAACATAAAAGGTTTTTTGTTTGTAACAATAAAGGTTTTTATTAGCTTTATAAAAACATAATTATATATTTAAATAAATCAGATGGCCCCATTCAAGGTCCAATTTCTATAGCCTTTGGCTCTGATACCATATGTAATGTACCTCAAAATTTACATAATTTTTTTTTTCTTAGGGTACTTCATTTCCTATTTTTCGAATTATCATAACCAACATAACCTTCTTCACTCGAGGTTCACAGATGTTGATATGTAAGATTAAGAACCTATGTTTATTGAAATGCCATTATATTCCTAAGAGCCTCTAGGTACGTCATTGCCTTTACCTATCATATCCACATTTCTAACTATTCTTTCCCATTGCATTTACTCGGTGCAAGAACCGGTGTAGTAACTATTAGGGCTCATTGATACCTCTGTCTCTCTCCTTAATGAACACCTACCTCGAGACCCACCCGTGCTTGTCACTTTTTTTCGTGTCCTGTGAGGGTGTGGTCACTTCCCGAATATCACATGGCTTAATACAACAATATTAACTACTTTCTCTCTTAAGCCCTTCTGGAAAATTAGTTAGGTTCCATTTCCATTTGGCTTGATCGCTCTGTAAGAAGATCCTAGGTAGTGATGGGTATACGCTCTGGTGTGAGGGCCTAAGAGACATTTTACTCTAGTAGAGGCGAATACGATTGATCATCTCCCCACAACCGGTGTAAGGCTCTTTTTCAAACCCTATCGTTTATTATTTAAGGGAGTTTCCAATTTTCCTGAAGAGTTTTCTTTGTACAGGCATGTCTGTATTTGCATAGTGTAGTTTGTCGTAGGGTAATGGTGGTTGTTTTTTGAATGTTATCGTCCAGGCCATCCCTCTGGGCACCTATCAGTCTATTATTTTTATTGTAATATTTCATAAGTGTAGTAGTATTCACTTACAGATTAAAGAGTGGAACGATACTGTTATCTAGTCACTTGCACTCACGACTTACATTAGGGTTTCCATCCCTTTACTATCGAGTCGACTCTATGTATGTATAAACTATGGCCAAACAATCTGTATGTTTAAGGGATAATGGTATTGGGTTTTATTTCCTACGTTCTGCGATATACTGTGTTCAAAATTTTTGGCCTTAATAAGAATACCCCTTGGCAAAGTTCTATGTTCTATTATTCTGACTGTATTCTTGCTTGGGGTTTTCAGAATACGTTTCGATAGTGTTTTATTGTTTATCTTAATATTTAGACATTTTTTTGTTTTGATGTTTTAAGATTTTTATAACCTATTCTAATTATGGGGCCTCTGATTCTTGCGATGTACCAATCATATCAACTTCAGTTCTCTCCTCCCCTCCGGTTCCAGGATGCATCTGCTAATTCTGAAGTAGACGACGATCGATGCTAAGGCCCTAAGTTAAGTATATTCCATAACTCCTTTGTATTCTAATTTACTTGTATTGTATTTATCTCTGTAAATCAAATGTGAGTCTCGTTGAAATCTAATAATGATTTTTATTTTTCTTCTATTTCCTTGCAGGAGCGTAGCATCCGAACCCTCGAATTTTCCCTGGCATCCCCATATGAAAGGTACTCGAGTTCCTTTTGAAAATACTCCATAATTAATAATCCAAGTTTTTGAAACGAAGGTTTCGGTTCTAAAATTAGTCATTGTATGGTGTATTACCGTCTCAGTTTCTTTCTTAACAGAAGGATTTAGAAGGATTACAAGCGAATATTATGCAGGAGTTGAGAGATTTTATTTACTGTTCTGGATTTTTGTTAACACATTAATTATTCATTCAAATACATAAGTATAACCACTTATGTGCTCTTCGGTAGTGAGTCTCATACATCTATGGTTGTATTTTATAGTATTTACATAACTCTAATATGATTAATAGATTCACAATTTCCCTCTATTTCCATTGTCACCCGATTGATAGAGGTTTGGATTAATTTGCTAGTTGGTGACAGGGTCATGGAATTCATTTGTATAATTAAACGAAGGCATCAAGATCTTTAAGATTTCATGCATCTCTGTTATTGTTTTAAAATGTTTCGTCCTTAAATTCTTTGTTCCATAGTTTTCTATTTACATTGAAAGGTCACAAGCATTTCATCTACAGTTCCAAAATGTGCTCGATGGGGGCTTATCCGCATGTATAAGTTCATGCATGTATTCGTATATGTATATGTATTTCTGTATGTAACTTTACACAGTTGATTCTTGTTTATGTATATAGTTTTCACAGGTAACTTAGAATAAAATAAGAAAATCTAACCTAGCTGCAAAGGCAATCCGAGGGGTGTAATTCCTGTATAGATATATGAAATGATATATGTATTTTCTAATTTAAAATAGTGTGGTCTCCTCCTAGGGTTATTCATTATTAAAAATATCGTGTATTAATTTGGCAAAAATTTCTTAATGGGATCGAGAAGCCATCAATGTGATTATAATTCATGGCGTACTTCCACCATTCAATTCTCTGTTCTATGTTAACTACTTAATAAAATCTTTATATGATAACTACAACTAACGTGTAGGATTTTTTACCATTTTCCCACAAAATATTGTTGAACAAAAGTATACCATAAATACTAGAAGAAAACTGTCTCAACTTATCCGGTAGTAATATGCACAATATTACGCTAAATTTCTCTTTTAATCATTCACATCAGAACGATTCATATTTAATGATAGTTTCAAATAGAGATCAATTTCCCAAAAATATATCTATGAATATGGACAACAACTTAAGACAAGAGATGTATAACTAGAAAAAGGATAGATGAACATATCTGAACCAAACACTAGAAGACAAAGGGAACAACCACGTTCCTCCCAACCTTAGAATGGAACAAACAAAGTTAGTTGTTTCGTTCACCCCCTAACCTGACCATGAATCCATGATGGCGAATTCCAGAACCTCTCCTCAACAATAGTCTTTTCTCAGCCACTTCACCTTGCTTCACACTTAGAATTTAGTCTTCATAGAAGCAAGAGTCTAATTCATTTTTCCGGTGCATACTTTGCAGTGTCCTGCCTCCTCACATATGTTATTTATCAGCTCACAAGTCCTTTTTGCCTAGGTATTTTTTCCCTCCCTTGGAAATTTTTGCAGCTTTCTAAATCCTTGATTCTCAGGGGATGCTATTGGCCAAATCCCTGATTTTCCATTTGTAACAATCAGCCCAGAGGTAGTTCCAACATGTTCCCCACTCATGGAGTCATGGTCAGTTGATTTTAACATGGTTGTTCCATTTGACCCCCTGCAATAAATATAAAATATTATGCTTTCATACAAGTGTTGAAATCAAATAGTTAGTTGGGTCCAATCACAATTTCTGCCCAACAGTCAAAATAATTTATTTACAAATTACCAAATTTGAAATTTGGAATTTCCCTAAATGGAAAAAATTTTCCAAATTTGAATTTACCGAAAACATAATAGTTTTCTAACAATTTTTTTGAATTTTTAAATTACTTTAATTTTTGGGGATGTCACATTGAATACATAGAATACATGCTTACTCCACACTATATATGGTCTACATAGTCTCTTGATTACACTTTGATGATATACCAATATTGTACATGTATTAGTGTTCCATATGATACAAGATTATCTATACTTAAGCTATCACTGTTTCTACCTTATTTAGACGTATCCAGATACATACTTTCTTCTATTCCCATATAGTGGTCATACAACAATCGTTATCTGATACTAGTGAAGTAAGGCATATATGGTAAGTAAGTTCAATGTAAGGAATAAAACATGCTCTGTTAGATCGGGTCTCATACTATAACCAAGATCATATCTTTTTTTATGACTAAGAATTCCACTCTACTTGATACATTATGCCAATAGTTATCCCATATTGGTCGTTAAAGGGTCATACTTTACCTATGATATTGACCATAATGAAGCTGCTTATAACACATAAAAAATAGCTAGAAGTGTAATCGAACCTATATAACTCTATAACATTACTTATGCTACTATATTCCATCATTTAGTTGTGTTGTTCATATTTCAACTGCTTGGTTAGTATAGCTCAATCATCACTAATGCTTTGAATAAATTCATTTCACATAACTATAAAATGTAATACAGTTCCATATTAACTGTGATCTCTAAGATGGGTCTACAGGTTCCATTATCACTCTACGATACCTATATTTACCCTTTGTTAACCTTTAGCTATTGATTAGAGATAACATTGGAATAATGTCATTACTTCACCATGCTTAGCTCTATCTTGTACAAGTGGTATCCTACTCATTCAGTACAAGATTATTCGATAATGTATACATGCTTAAGCTATGTAACCTTTATATCACTATGAATACCATATGTATAAGTAGAGTAATAGTAATGGATAAGGTACATGATGTAAACATAGTAATACATGAGCTAAGTTGTACTTCTTAACCCTTGTAACCATTATCGATATAACTCCATGCTTAGCTTGGAACTAGTGCAATAGTACTCTTTCTCATATAAGCTTGATGGGTGACTAGAGTGATATAGCCATGTTTATTCATATACATACCTTAAACACTACTACTAGGAGGTAATCATATTCATGATGGTTTGAGTACTATTATGACCTATGTTTACCATTGATCTAATCTCATTGTCCTAATATTGAACACATCTACAATATAGATTAGGTAAAGTAATGGGAGTGATTAGTAGAGGCATGGTTAACAACAGGCTTAGTTTCACACGTTACTTGTTATGTCTATGTTTCCACTCTATTTCCCTAATAAGTAACATTGACTACATGTATAGGCTAGTAGATATTAAGTCTCATAGTAATTATATTGGTATAATGAACACATGTATGATGATAGCTTGAAGATTACTTGTATAGAGTATTTATATCACAATACACTAATGGTCATACTTCTCTAGCTAATTTTGCTTGTTGGAACTATTCCATCTCGGAGGCGATCTATCTTTTTCCCTATAAAATATTGCCAAATTCCTCTTTGTTCCGTATTTCTAGTTTTTGTTTGATATGCTTCACTTTCTAGTGAAATATGTACATAGGCATTCATGAATAAAGGTTTCATTCTTCCCACTAGGATTTGATGTTTTATGGAAATTTGGATGGTTAAAACAAAAAATTTCAAAGAGGAATGATGGGATGAGAGGGTTTCCATGAAGGTCTAAATCTAACATGATTGGATAGTGGTATAAGACCCCGTAGGGAAGGATGGAGTTTGAATGATGGAAGCCGACTAGAAAAATAGATTATGAGGCTATAAAGAGATCAAGTCTTGAAGCCACCTGGTTTTGTCCTCTTCTACAATTGTTCTAGGTGTGAATATCATTGATGGTTGAGCGATTGGATGGTATTAAGAAAGGATTCAGAGTCATGGTTGAGCCTTCTTATGCCTCATTTATTTTCATTTAAAGAGGTAATTATGTTAAAGCATCCACTAATAAGCCAATGATCATTATCAATGATGTGGTTGCAGGTGTTGAATGGAGTTAAGAAATGAATCTTGTCAGGGATTGAGTTGGGGCCATAAAAATTAGTGAGAAAAAGAGCTTGATAGGGCCATACAAGCTCGAAGGGAGTTGTGAGGAAGTGCTTGGTGGTAAAAAATTTGGACAAAGGTATTTTAGTAGGGTTGTAGATAAGGGCAAGGCCTCCTACTACTTCATGTGTGTATAAGGCGATAGCTTGGGGTCCCTTCTAGGTGCAAGAGGAAAGGGTTTTAATAAGGACTTGGAGGAATTTAGTTTCTTGTATTATTACTATAAAGGGATTTCGCTGGAGGAGTTTTTGACTATGAAGTCCATGCCTAGTTTTATCATTAATGCCTTTGATATTCCAAGAGATGAGTTTTATGAGGAATGTGGGGGGTTGGCTAGGAACTTATATTACATCAAGGTAAGGTGAACTGAGTTCACCAGAAACTCTCGCATATATTTAGGAAGTATTTTTTTTCTTTGCCTACCTCTTTTTCTTTTTCTTTAGGTTTTTTAGGTTGAGTAGAGGAAGAGGATTTAATTCTTGTAGAAGGAATAAAGGGCATACCTTTTGTTTGTTTTTTTGGGTTGCTAAGAATTTTATTATGAACAAATGAGTCCTTCATAATTTGAGCCTATTTGTCAACTATTGAATTAAAGTCTTGTTGTTGGTAGGAAGAATAAATGGACTTTAGGTCAAGATCCCCAAGGTCCATTTCCTTTCCATCATATGAGTTAGTTTATTCTGGTGTGTCCTCCGACATGTCTTCTTCACCTTCATGATTGATTGCAGATTAGCTTAGATTATTAACATTGATTGTGGATTAGCTTAGCTTATTACCATTGATTCCCATTACGTGAATATGGAAATTAGTACAAAACTAACTATGAGTATAGCTTCGTGATATGAGTAATGTATTTGATTATGAACTACTGATTACACTGGTTTGAATCTCTCATTTTGTGGTAGCCAACGATATAGCTTCCCATTAATTCCATAAGATTCCATACTGTGAATAACATCCTGATACTAGAACAATGATCACTATAAGGAAGTAATTCCATTGAATAGGGATACTACTAACCTATGCCCTATTTGTCCAGTTACAGTTAAAGTTTGGTGTATGATTTATAACATAGGGTCATGAAGAAAACAACATGACTATTAACTAAAAAGGGAAGTATATAATAAGAACTAAAGACAATAGCTTAAACTATAATACAAGGGGAATAGAACCATTCCATTACTATGATATCAGTAATACAAGAAAAACTTAGCTTAAGGTTCAACAAGGTGATATCATGTTACCTATTTACCATAATCAATACGTATTGTGATATTAATCTTATCTCTTATTAACTACATGGGGTATCACTAGAAAGCAATGGCACTAAGTATCAACGCCTGTATTAAACTTGTATGTGATTCCAATGCTTGTGTAAATACAAAGGGTAATAGATCACCATATTCAACTAGTATCTGTGCCATATTAGTGTAAATAAAAAGGGTAATATATAACCAAAGCTAATGTATGAGGTCTCATAGAGGGGTTGTTGTGGTCTCATATCATATTAGCTCATTACTTCATCATGTTCAACCCTATACAGTTAGTTAGTATGATTACAATAAGTTTGATTCATGTTTATGTACACTTACTTTATCCCTATTGTTTCCATGATATTGAGTTAGTTAGACTAGCTAATACACTAATCACTATGTTGTAATTAATGGGAAACATACACTTATAGGGAGAATACATGGAATTGTAAATCAACTTAACGATGGTATTGTAATCACATCTATTACTAAAATCTTAGATATAGTATATGCCATGATATATTAGTAATAACACGTATTATAAGATGTATACCATTGCCTATATATGTAAAATGGATCTGTATTAACCAATGGTAATGCTTCTATGATTCATTTAGTCTATGATTACAATATGTTCACTAGTATGTACACTATAACTAGGAGTGATGCCCAGATTAGATATGGTATATGTCATGTTATATTAGTAATAACAGATATGATAAGATGTATACCATTGCCTATATATGTAATATGGATCTGTATTAACTAATGGTAATGCTTCTATGATTCATGTAGTCTATGATTAAGATATGTTCACTAGTATGTATACTATAACTAGGAGTGATGCTGATGCAGGAGCATCCGCAATACATCATGCGAACCAGCGCGAGGAGAAAGAGATTGTACAGCTGGACAAGCCAGCAAACCTTTTTTGATTTTTATTTCACTGTGGTATTGTTGCGCCGCCGCTTACTAAAGGCATTTAAAGCCNTCCAACAGTAGAGTCGCAGTAGTGGAACTGTGCCTTTAAACAGCCCGAGACTACTGATACGGCTCAGAGTGTGTCGCAAGAGTGGAACTGTGCCTTTAAACAGCCCGAGACTCTTGATACGGCACTGGAATCCTTCCACCGGAATTACTCACAGACATAAATACTAAGCTACAAGAGGTGTCTATATCCCACCCGACACAATCAATATCCACTAAGATGCTAAATCTACCAACATTAATGAGTCACTGAGATTTGTTCTAACAGCCCAATGCAATTAAACCAAGACGAAGAGTAAACTTTACTATAATTCATCGTTCATTAACTTAAATTACTCGCGCAAAGAAGACCAATGTCATCGAGATTAGTTAGCGCATTAGATCACATGTAATTGGCCATTCTATCTACTAGGCACACGAATCCGACTTACCAACCATCCAACATCAATAATACCTCTAGCTAATCTAGGGAGTCTACGGTCATCGATCCTATCATAGAGTAATCAAGTTGACAAGGAGAGCAGAAGGGTAACATTATTTTAGGTTAATTCACTTACAGACCTAACTCCAATCCTGTTAGCTCCATTATTCTATCCATATGAAAGCTCAAATAACGCTACAGCAAAGAAGGGCAGTGTATGTATCCATTCTATATTTACTAAAGTCAATAACGCTATAGTGTTATCCCATAAGTGCAAAAGATGTGTCAATTACATTGGTTAATTACTGGTTAAAATCAATGTAGAAAATTATACTCACAAATAAGGAAGGATTATCCCACATCCAACACAATACCTCTTTTTATCGAATAACCATAACTACAGCAACCCTTACTATGCATAATAACCACTTTACGTTTTCTTTCACAAGAACCTTGCCAATAAAATACCATTCCCACATTTCAATAACATTGAATTATACCAAGGATTTTACCTTTATATTACACTAACCTTCCTATTGTAATAGAATTCAGTTAAACCACCGGTTTCTACATTTAATTACCATAACTCTTATATTATAAGCAGAACAGTTAATAATCAAGATTTTACATTTATAACTACAATATCTTTTATATTAGAATCACTCACTTAAATATCAAGGTTTTACCTTTATAACTATGATAACCTTTATATTAAATATTGATTCAAAGGAGACCCATCCTTATAAATGCATGCAAGAATAACCCCTTCCTAAAAATGGAAGACCACATCACTTTGTTTTTGTTTTTTTTTTGCTTTTTTTTTAAAATAAATAATTGAAGGAATTAAACCCTTCTTAATCGATTACTAAAGTATACCTCTTTTCTTAAACAAGAATAAACCCTTCTTAACCGCTTAATAAAAGAATACCACTTTTTATTGAATGAATAAATAAAGAGAAACCCTTCTTGAATCGATTAGATAAAAGACTCCTCCCTTCATTAAGTAAGAATGAACCCTTCTTAAATGCTTCAATAAAAGACTACCTCCTTTCTTAAGACAATAATAAAACTAGTCTTAAATGCTTAATAAAATAATACCACTCTTTATTGAATAAATAAATAAAGGAAAAACCCATCTTAAAATGATTTAAATAAAAGATACCTCCCTTCATTAAATAAGAACAAAACCCTTATCGTTGTAATTCATTCTACCGCCATTTAATTAACAATAAACAACCTGCTAACACATACCCCTGCAATTAAGTGACAACTAGATAATTATCATTTAAATAACCATGAAATAGCAATTTAAATATTATCATTGCAACAAATGACTCGCAGTCAACTAACAATGGATTAAAGCATTAAATTCAGCGCTACCCTCCATAACCGTCCATGTGTTAAAATTAGCACTACCAATCTTACTAATTTTAATGCTAACATTCCTATTGCTATTATTATCCCAAATAAAAGCAATAAAGATGACGTCCACAGTCATTAACCTGCCATAACTAAAGGTGATTAGAAATTAGCGCTACATCTCATAATCGAACTGGCATTAATGTTGGGCTCTACTAACTTACTAGTTCTAGTATTTTTCCCAGAAACTACTCGTTACAAGGCTCCCAACCGTAATAGAGCTTGGAAATACAAAACCTAAAAAGCGAGGTAGCGACCTTTAAATCTTCCGATCCTAATTACAGAAATATTAAACTGGAACCTATGCAGTCTACATAAGTATCTTAATTATTAGACAGGGAAGAATAAACATTAAACCTGAAATCGGCAGAACCACACAACGGACTTCCTTGTGTATAGGCGCTCTGTGCTCGTAAATTCCAGAAATAGTAAGCGTTAACCTCAGGGAAGTCGCTATTTTATTTAAAATTTTAAATCTGTTACCGGGGAAGGGTTTGTACAATCCCAACCATCGGAGAGGGTGGCTGCGGCTGCAATCCTCGGTTTAAGTCCAGGTAAAAAAATATTTAAGTTTTAACCACCGTAAGGGATATTAAATATTTAATGGAAGGAATCAACCACCGAAAAGGGTATTAAGGAATAGACCTGCTGACAACTGGAACTGGAACGCAGTCCTGCCAAAAGTAGCGCAGCAACCGACTTTAATATCGCGGTGAGTCATTCACCCGCTAACAGCGAATTCCTCTGTCAGTAAGGTTGAGCGGCTTATAAACGATGATGAGTTGACTGACAGAATTAAATCTACCTGACAGGGTTACAACTGCAACTGACCGAATCCAATTAAGTCTGGCAAAATTATTTACAACTGACTCCCTGACCGCATACCCGGAGTGAAGGGAAACCCGCGTTGGGTTATCGGCTACCTCCCGCATACAGCCGAGTACGTGGGCGGGGAAATCGAAGGGGTGGTAAGAACTAAATGTCAGAGCGGTGGTAAGAACCCAGGAATCCGAGGAGACAGTTGCCGAATGCAGATTGATAATGGGGATACGAAATTATCAAAACAACAGAGAAATCTGGGGAAGGTTTAGCCAAAAACGCGGATAATCAGAGGGAACGATTTTACAAGTCAGAGAGCAGGTGGGGAACGAATGCCAAGCAGAGAACCAGAGGCATCATTCACTGAAGCCAACAATTTCGTGAGACGGATGGTACGAGTATGGAGGTCGAAACCAAAAACTCAGGAAAAATCTATGATGGTGCAACGCTCGGTGGCTGGGCGATCGCATGGAGAGATAAGGGTTATTACTTTCCGAATCTGTAGGTGGGATTTCAAGCATAACCCAGGTTCACTCGCAGACATGGGCACGGAGGTAATCGACTCAGTCGACCGTTTAAAGGGTCTGAGGAACATTCAAGGAGTATTTTCACTAAAGAAGACGCAGCTATCAATCACTCAACAACAATCAAAATACGGACAGAATAAATATCATCGGTGCTGGATTTGTTCAAGATCAGGGTTGAAATGTCGAAATCTTTCTGAATCTGAATCGAGCATTAAGGGGAACACTCAGAGATTAAAACCCAACGCCGAGCGAGCTCACCAATTAAACACAGGGATTATTATCATTCGCCTTACGCTAACAGTTAACACGGATTGAGCTGGAGTTCTAATAGTCATTCAATTTAAACATATTACACAGTCCGTTTAATAAAATCAAGGGTACGTAGTCCAGAACGTTAAGGGAGAACCTTACACAGGGCAAATAAAGTCGGGTTCTAGCAGTTATTCAACATATACACAGTCCCGCTCAGTAAAATCAACTGTACACAGTCCAGAACAATAAAGGAAAACATTACACTGACCAGAATGTAAATACTAACTATTTTACACAGTCCTTCATTCGTACCTTTGCCTTATTTGCTTGCCGCTACGGTTGCTTGCTCCTACCGCTCCTGCTCCTGCTTCAAGCTGCTCCTGCTTGCCGACCTCAAGAGCTCACCGGTACCTCCCAGCCAAACGCGAGGAGTACTCTACTTCCCCCTTCGCCCCCCGAGCCGCAAAGGGGCCACACAAGAACCAGAAAATCGCTAGCGTCTCAGCTCGCCTCAACGGCGGAGCTACCACCCCCAAAACCCA
>SNQJ01S0053202.1:28287-45422 GCA_010110895.2 Picea sitchensis
ATGTAATAATTATTTAGTTCTATATTATGTTTCTAATAACAAGAAAATAAAATATGAAAATCCATCAAATACAAATAATACAATCTCAATATAAAATTGTAAAATTACTAACTGGATATTTAAATCATTATCACACAATCTCGATATTTAAATCATTATAACACAATCTCAATGTAAAAAATAAAAGATACTCACTAAATGTTAATCAACACAGCTTTGAGCTTTGCAAATCACAACATGTCTAAGGTACTATTGCCACCATTTCACCTTGTTTTCACTAATTTTCAGTGGTCAACAGTGGCCTAGGAATGAGGTCAGGGAGCTTGAACGTTCGTGCATAGGAATGAGCCAATAGAATTTGTGAGCAATAGACCTTCCTAAGATCTTGGCACCTGAACTTTTAGAGAACAAGTTGGTTCTCTATGATTGGTGGTAGATGTTTTAATTGTCTTCTTCTTTCTTTTGAACCTAAGTACTTGTCTTCTGCTTTCTTTTTGCATCTCATCCTAAATGTTTCCTTGACAAAGACCTTAAATTTGTGAGATTGGATAACACCACAATAATTTTCTCCTTTGTATATTTCTTCATTATAAATAAGAAACAACAATAGCCATTCATTTCAAATATTTTCATCAAAATGGATAGTGTTGGACCTGTCAACCTACTGAGTTAGTGCGTTGAAAGTGTTGGACATAAAATATACAGTCAAAATTGGGACTGTTTGAACTAGAAGTTAACAGACTTTGCATACATTTTATATAAGAAAAGGTTTATTGCAGATAGAAAAATATACAACCATAATTGGGGCTATCAAATGTGGACAAGTGTATATTTTAGAATATGAAGAATGGTGGTTGTGTTCAAATTTGGGTAAGTACATCTATGATATCATTGTGAAAGGGTGCACGAACAAATTAGGAAGATTCTCTTAGGCCAAGTTCACAAGAGTTGTTGAAATTTTTTACTTTCTAAAAAAAGATGCAAGTTCAAATTTCATTTTTTACTTTCTTGAATGAAGATGCAAGTTCAAATTTCATTTTTTACCTTCTTGAATGAAGATGCAAGTTCAATTTTCATTTTTTTTATGAGATTTTCGTTGTGTTCTTATCAGTTTTCTTGGGTAACACTAATTCTATTCTATTTATGATTCTTCATACTTTTAAGTCTGTCTTTGTTGAAAATGGAAGAAAGCTTAACATTTGGAGGAATCGTAATTGGTATCTCAGTTCATGGCATTGGAGTTAGACATTTGGATTTAAATTTGTTATTTCTTATCGTTCTCTAAATGAGACATTGACATGTAATGTTCACTACTTGTGTCTTTTTGTTACAGTGCAAAGTACTGTAAAATATTTTAGTTGTGGGAATAATTGCAGTGGACATTTTTCCCGTGTTTCAAGGTTTATTTCTATCTTTTGTACATTATATTTTGTAGATTTTAAAACTATTCTTTCTTCTAGATTTGTAAATAAGGCTTTGACATGAAATATTGACGTCTTTTATCAGTTTCTCTTTCAATGCAAAGTGACTATTACATATTTCGGTGTATCTATTCTGGAGCTTGAGGGAATGACTACAGTGAATATATAGCCTATGCTTCAAAGTTTGTTTCTATTTGTTGAGTGTTATATTAATGCAAATTCTTCATAACATATTACAATGTAATATGTTATAACATTTGTATCCGAACTCTACCTCTTGGATCAGAGAAATAATCCCATCCTATATCACACACCATGAGAAGGGAGGGTACAATTTACTCTTTCTTGGTAAATATAAAGAGTACAATTTTCTATAGTTATCACAATTAAATTGCAAAGATTATCACAGTTATCACTGTTAATTATTTATCACAGTTATCAGAGTTAACTATTTATCGCAAATATTAAAGCACTAAATTTATCACAGTTAAGATTGAAAAGATAAATCTATCAAGACTGAGTGAAGAACGAAAGAAAATTTTAGAATCTAGTAGCAAAACAGATTGTTTCATTTGAGACAAAAACTTACCTGCAACTCCAAGACTCGCAGCTTAGACAGCTCGCCCGCCCGTCCACGAGCCTTCATTCGGCCCACACTCACACTCACACTATCAACCGCGCCAACACTCACACTATCAATCATTCCAACACACTCACACTAATAGTCACTCACACTATCACTCACATTATCTCCACGAACTCAAAAAAACTGTAACAGTCACGATGTGCGGGTAATATATAAACCTTTTTTTGATCGAAACAATGTTTCGACCGAAAGATATTTTGGCCAAAAAGATATTTCGACTTCGGTCAAAATATCTTTTCGGTGAGAATATCTTTCGGCCGAAAAGAGGTTACCAAATAAAAAAATCCATCTGGCTAAAACTGTACACAACAATCGAGGGCGTTGTCATGGTACCATTTGATTTGCATTGAAAGCTTCGGCCAAAACATATTTCGGCCGAAAAAATAGAAATTTCGGCCAAAAAAAATATTAGTTAGGCCGAAAAAAGGTCTTTCAGAATTTTGGAGTTCTGATTCTCACGAAAGTGTTACCCACCTTCATGAATTTACCCTTATAAGGTTTATATGTTTTAAGAGTTAGTGATTATATTAAAGGTTATAGGTGATATATGTTATCACAATTAGAAATTAGGGGTTATATTTTTTACATTACGGTTATAGAGGTTAAGGGTGATAATGGTTATAACAGTTAATGTTTACGGGGTTAATTGGCTTAGTGGAAACATGGGATAGAGATTATATGCATTAGGTATTAGGAGTCATATGTGTTAACAGTTGTAGGTTTTACGAGTTATAGATGTTAAGGGGTAGATTTATAGAGGTTGTGTCAAGAGTTATTATAGTGGCCATATTAATTTAACGTCAAATAATTAATCAATCAAAATAGTAACTTCTACTTGATTTATGAAACTCGGTAATTTCTTATAAATTCAGCACATACGCATATAAATTGATCAACGAATATTAATTTTATAACAGAATAAAACAAATACATAATTTTAAAATACCTTGGTCTGATACTAATTCCTTCGTCGATCTGGTTGTCCATTGCTGAACTGGATCAAACACTGCCCAAACCTTGTTCCACCCTGCCAACTAGGACAACTTCCTAGCTCCAGGATACCATATGGATATCCTGGCCCCCGTGCCCAAAACCCCCAACAAACCAGTGCCCCCTGTTCTAATCCTTCCTGACTACAGAACTCAACTCCTCTGCAAATCCCACAGAACCCTCCATAATCAAATTCCCCGTAGAATTATAATCCTGCCTTCGTAAACCTCCTCCCCTCATATGCTCCTTCACCACCCTTTCTCCTCATTTATTTCCTTATCCCTGCATTCATTCCCTTATCCACATAGTTAATGCCCCTTATCCAATTTATTAATGTTATTTATTTCCTTATCCCTGCATCCATTCCCTTATCCACATAGTTAATGCCCCTTATCCACTTATTAATGCCCCTTTATCCCTTTCAGAGCATCGTGAACCTTTTAATTTAAACAAATATAATGCATATTTAATTAGTATTATTATCCCAATCTTTGTTTAGTTAAACCATGTTAGGACAATTAATTTTTACTTAATAATTCTAAACCTATATTCAACTAGGGTTGTTACGCTATGTCCTCAAGGAAAATACTAAGGAGTAATAATATAGGTATGTTAGCTGATAGGGTTATGTTGAAAGAGATTCTGTGTTAGAGATTAGTGGTTATATGAGTTAGGAGTTAGTGATTGTAGTGGTTAGAGTTACAATCTTATTAGTGATTATAGATGTTGAAGATTGAAATGAGATAAGTAAATATTATATGTGTTATAGATGTTAATGGTTATATATTATGGGTGAGGAGATATAAAATGTAAATCTAAATATTTAGATGACATGATTGACTATTAATATAGATTATGGATTTTAGAGATTAATTATTTCTAAGATCTTATTACATGGTAAAATACAATATAAAATAACAGCAAAAATAATATATAAAATAACTAATCCCCAATCTAAAAAGAAAAATGACCATTAATTTACATTTTATAAATCAACATTTTTATCATAAATTCACGGAAGTGGAGTGGACGAGAACCACCCTGGATAAAGGGATAGATGATATGCCTATTACGTATATAAGACTGACAGTGATCTATGTCGTAGATAATTAGTTAGGTCGAAGTCTCTCTTTATGAATGATGGGCATTACTATTTCCATGGTTAAGTTGCTCATTGGTTTCTTTGGCCAGGAGTTGCATGCGATTTTCATTCACAGTGACAATTAGAGCTGCATAAGCTCTCTGAGAATATAATGTTTCATTAGACAATTCCAAACACATAGAGATCAGGTTTCACATCATTAGGGAAAATATTTAAAAATATGGTTTCAATTAAAAGGTCAATTAAAAAGTTATTTCAATTAATAAAACAAAAATTAGGTTGGTAAGCCTATCCTACTAGTGGTTAGAACTTGAGGAAAGGTTAAATGTTTGTACCTCTAAAGATTTGATTCCTCTAATAACTTTAAATCTATATTAAAATGAATCTATATAGAGGTTATTTTAAAGCTACATAAAAATGTGAATATGGATGACACAACCTATCCCCAACTATAAATATAAAATGCCATATCCACATGTGGAAAATGGAAACAGATTCTTGACCTAATTGATTGTATTAGTTGGATCTCTATGCATGGTTATTCAAGTGATGCAATATGCTTATGTTAATAATTTGTATTGTAAATTTAGATATAATAAAAAATTTAAGTGAATTGAGTTTAGTAAATTTACATAAAATATTAAGTTAAAAAAATAAAATGTTAAAAAACTGCTAAACACTAGTTATGTTAATGAAAAAAAGTAAAATGTTAATAATATTAAAAAATTACTCAAAGCCTCTATAAAACCCTCTCACTCAATGCAAAATGATATGACAAAAAACAAAATAAACACATAATCTAAAAAAAATAAAGAAAAGACAACCTAAAATATAATTGTTATTTTAATTTTTTTTTATAATATAATACTATATTTGCAAAAAACAAAATAAAAAAAATCTAAAAAATTAGTGGAAAAGAAGGTGACAAGGGAAGGTGACAATTAGATGCTTATGTCATCCTCATCTCTTCTATTTCAACATTGAGTCTAGCCTTCCTTTGCCTTCGTTTACATTTTGTGGTAGAAAAATAAATCCCTACATTTTATAAAAAGAAAATGTTTTAATTAAAACTACAAAGAGATTAAACATTTTAGATTATATTTTTTTAATATATAGTATTAAAAAAACGTGTTTATGTAAAAACCAACTATTATTATAATTATGATACATAAAAAACAGAATCAATGTTACATTAAAAAACCATTTTATAAAAAGAAAATGTTTTAATTAAAACTACAAAGAGATTAAACATTTTAGATTATACTTTTTTAATATATAGTATTAAAAAAAACATGTTTATGTAAAAACCAACTATTATTATAATTATGTTATATAAAAAAAAAAAAAATTTTACATTAAAAAAACAAAGCATAATAAGTTCAAGCAGATTAGATAATCACAACAACACAAATACATATCAATTACTCAAATATATTGTTTAACTATATATATTATATAATTATAAGGACATACACCTTTTACAAGCTTATACAGGGTGACCATAAAATGTTGAAATGATTTATGCAAATGTCATTATATATCATAGAAATGTGTGTAGCTTGACGAATTAAATTATTCTGTAATTTAGAAAACTAAAGAATATTGAACTAAATTCTTCAATGATATAGAAAAAGAAAAGAAAAAATAGGTTTCCCAAAGAAGATATGTCCATTAAAGAAAATAATGAATACTGAATCGTAAAGAACAAATAAATGACAACTAAACAGGATGCCCTCTTCTTGTTTGTTACCTTGAGTAACAGTAAAGGACTTCTGTCTCTGTGCCTGGAGTCATGTTCCTGAGGGAATGGTGGATCAACCAGAGTATGTAGCCATCAACCATTAGGGATAACAATTAAAATTTTCCGAACTGACATATAATAATGCGGCGGAAACACAACAATTTAAAAAAAATGGCTGTATGGGGAACATGCCCAATAGTGATTTATATATAATATAGACAAACTCAATCAAGCCAATCAAAATAAGAATATATTAATAGAGTTTGGGTAGGGTATTCCTTTGAATAAAAGCGTTTTTTACTATATGGGAGAGACTATGAATTGTGGGAGATTTTAATGGAGAATTATGAGAGAATTTAATCGAGAGTAATTGAATAAGTTTATAAATACTAATCGAGCTTTATAAAGTAAGTTCATATTTGAATAACCATAAAATGGATAATTTGTATGGGATATTAGATTTAAAAATCAATATCATGGGGTAGAAGCATTTCATCATGCAAGAAAGTGAAAAAGATCTCTACCTATGAAACTTCAGAGTACTCCATTCGCGTCTGCCTTTCACCAGCTTTTCTCCACCTACATTCCATTTATGGCGTTTAACAAAATAATAAATAGTACATAATATCATACCATAACACAGTAACAACAAAAATTAAATATAACCATACCTCCTCCATCTTGGCTTTCCCTTGCAGTGGAATCTACATCATCCATATCCATAGTGATAGAGTTTATCTCAATATATGAAGAAGAAAAATAAAAGTAGAGAAGAGATCACCAAAACGGAAAATGCGAAAACATACCATGGCCATGCTAAAACAAATAAAGAAATGATGCACTAGGAAGATAAATGGACATGTAAACCCAATAAAAAAATGATGCAGTAGAAATATAAATAGACATGTAAACCAAATAAAAAAATGATGCAGGAGAAATATAAATAGACATGTAAACCCAATAAAAAAATGATGATCTCCATCAGTAACAGAAAAAAAACAACGCTCCAATCCCAACCAACAAAAACCTTTGCACTGTCCCGTCCTCTCCTGGGCAGTCGTCCCTGCAATAAAGTTGAATGAACCAATGAATGTGAGTCTCGGTGCAATGTGTTCTCGGTGCAATGTGTTGGTGGATTCTTTGTATCTTTGGGGAAAGGGTTTGAAAAATGGATATTACCAGGAGAAGAGGCTTGTCATGGACGTACCATTACTCACCCTCTGCCATTACCTTTACAAAGTCTTGCATATCTCTCTCAGCCGAGTGTTCCTGCACATGATTTCATACAACTGCAACAAAAAATAAATGAATTGAATAGCTAGCCAAACAAAAAAAACAGAAAAACAAATATCGATTAGGCATGATTGATAAACCTGGAGATACATACATTTTCAACTGTAAGAGAAAGGAGACGGGGCGTTTGCTGAGATAAACACCGGATTTTTTTAGTCCTTCCTAGCTTTCAATGTTAGTCGCTTGATGGAAGCCACCACGCATTAATGTGAGAAGAAAAAAAATCAGAGAAGAAAAAACTACTGAAGTTCAAACTCAATGAACCATTCAGATATTTTCTACCGCCTCTAATCTAGGGTTTTTAACAGTAAATCTTGTGCCTCGTCATTTCAACGACTATCCTCTTTCGTGTCTTTTGGCTTGTTCAATGTCTTTTAGCGTTTTCAATGATAACTTTTCTATTTTTGTCATCTAATCGTGCAGAGCATCTTTGAAGTTTGAATCGCAACATTTACACGGGTTTTTAATACTCCATCTTGTGCCTCAACGGTTATATTTTTGTCATCTAACAGCTAAGAGCATCTTTTTAAGCTAAATTGCCACATTGTAATGGGATCGACACAAGACGGTTAAGGAAATATATTTGAAATCGAATTCAAATTTCAACTATACCACTGAATTGAATTCAAATATATTGTACAAAGTATTTTTTTGGTTTGTAAATATTGTTTAATGGGAAATTTTGAATCCCTACCTTTTTACGAGTACAAGAAGTATTGTAAAGAACATTTTTTATTTGATAATGTGTATTGAAAAGGTTTGGATTTTTAAAAGTTAGTTATTAGATTGAGATGATAAATACTTTTTCATTATATCATGTTTTTACATTAGATTTTAACTTTGGGTAAATTTTTAAATTAGAGATAAAGAGAATATGTTATTTAAGTTATAATTGCAAAAATATATACTGAGTTAAAGTTGCTAATTTTAATGGTATAGTCATTAATATTGAATTACTTTTTTTTGTTTTTCTTCGCATATTGTTATAAATATTAATTATATTTTATGAACAAAACTATTTCATGATACTAATTTTTCTTCTCAAATATAAATATTAACTATATTTTATGAGCAAAACTGATTTATTATAGGCATTTTTCTTCTCAAATTTCTAAGCCACATACACACTACCTCATTTTGAGACTATTTAAAATTGAATATAAAAAGAACCCAATACTTTGTCATCCACACTAATTAAGTATCTCCATCTAACTATATTTTAGATTATTCATGATAATTATTGAAATGTTGATTATTTAGATATATTTATTATAACATTTAAAAATTATTTTATTACAAATGAATGAAAAGTAAGTATATTAAAAATTCGATTACTATCACATAACATGATTGCTATACAAAAATAAAAGATAGAAAGAGATCACATAAATTAAGAAAGATTTAAGAATAATATTTTTACATGTGTAAAGGAAAGTTCATTGAGGAAATACAATATAATGGGATACCTTCTTTTTAAATGGAGTTGGAGCTCAATGATAAGGATTTAAAGAAACTTAAAGAAAAGTATATATGAACATTTGTGTAATGCTAGAGTAAATGTAATCCTAGACAATAGAAAAATATTAGTTGGATGGTGTGAAATAAGATGATGATGTGGTTTAGTTGGATGAGGAGTGAGAAATATCACTTGGATGGTGTGAAATAAGATGATGATGTGGTTTAGTTGGATGATGAGTGATTTGATTATTTTATAAGTTAGATTATATGATTTAGAAAAATATATTAATTACATGGGAAGGTATTAATGTCCCAAAATTATTTACTTAAAAAAAGAGAAAATCACTAATCATGTTCTTCCTAAGATTAGAGAGAAATGAAATCCCATCACTTAATGAGAAGTTAATGAAAAAAAATATATCAAAATCAACGCAATTTGATTTAATGAATGACAAATAATTGATTTAAATAATGATAGACAATGATTTTAGAGAATTCCCATGATTCGGGTCGCCACTAAAGCCTTCATGCAATGCCCATGGACACAGGATGCCACATTTTTGGTCGGCACGTGCCTCCATGACCCACCTAGATCCTCCTCCGTGCTCCCCCATGAAAACAATTAAGATGATTAAACGAGAAATTAAACTGTTGGGACTAGCATTTAACCTCACATATATGGTTATGGATAAAACCATGATAAATGATCTTAGAAAGGATTTGCGCACAAGAAAAGGGTTTATTTGACATCAACTTGGTTCTGGTCGTATGCGGGATAACATGGTGATGACGACTCTCCATGGTAAATCAACGCTAATACAACTAAATGCAACTCTAGATAGGACACACTCGCATTCGATGAGGATTAATTTTGAGGATACACAGTGTGACATACCCATACATTTTCTTCTATACCACAATATTTTACTCTTAACTAAGTAAAGAACATTACTCAATTATCTAAATTTCATTAATAAAATATCTCTTACCTTTGAAGCTTTACCTTTAATAGTTCCATGTGCAAGTTTACTTGCTTGACCTATGTTATAGTTTTTATGACACAATTTGAATCTATGTTATAATTCATGTGGTAGGGATATATACTTATGTTACAATTCCCATGGTATGATTTATACATTACAACCTTCGTTGTTTATTCCAAAGGGGACCCTTGTCAGAAACTTTCTTTTTTAACCAAAGTTGGTAGAATAATTCATTTAATTTCTATGTCTAGTAAAGTCATTGCACGTTATTGGTGGTTTGTACCAACCATTCAAGTGTGAAAATAGTTGAAGGATTAAACCGATAATCATATCATAGCTACTATTTAGTTGGGCAACATTAATCGTGCTTTGTCTTATAGTACATTAGTGGTTGGAAGTTATTAATGTCGGGCTTGATGTACCCTATGTTCTTAATTTTCACACTCGTCCCCAACCTCCCGTGGCAACCCTTGAGTGTGTTAGGTGTCACTTCTTGGAACGAGAGTGGGGAGGGTAAGTCTCGACTTCCCTGCATAATTTTCAAACATTATTTTCTTTGGAAATTTTCTAGTGGAGATTGAGGGTACCTTTTGGTTCGAGTTTATAAGGCTCTAGAGTTCCATTTATTGTCTTTGAACTTTTGGGTTTTTGTGCCGCATACATGTACTTATCCTTGCATATATTTCATCTAAGTTCAAATATCTATATTTTCCTAGTCATTCAGGAGCTTGGTAGAAAACTTGCTTAGTGTTTTCACCCTTAATTGATAAACGATTTTCTAATTTCTGTCACTGGGTTCCAATGCTACAATTGTCGAAGGTGTTTATTTGATAAATTTTGGTTGAAGGTCCTATGTGCATTTTCTTTATTATGCGCAATACTCCAATTACCATTGCTTTCCTGACCTTGTCTTGATTTTGGGTTTGGAAACCTTACAGGTTTCTCTAAGAGATGAATGGCTTGGTTACATTTAGCTTCTTGTGTAATTTTTCCTTTTTACTGAAGGTATTATTTGGATACTTTGTCTAATGATGGGCCCTTTATTGTGTTTAATGGTACCCATCTGAAAGGAATGTTGACTCTGGTTGGTCAAGACATTCTTCAATAGGAAATCCATCTCGGGTTTGAGTTGCTCCTGGTAAGAATTTCATACCCTAACTATTTGTCATTCTCCTCTGAAAGTTTTGGTTTCCTTCTGTAATATCCCCAAGGATGAGCCTAGTTATATTATGTATTGTAAACATGTTTTGTAGACTGTGACATGTTTTGTGAGTTTGGTGAGAGAGTTATAATAAACTAGGAGGCTTATTTGGTGATTAGGCAGGAGAGCCTAAGGTGTTATTAAAGACGAGGAGCATGATTTTCCATATGTAATTATCTAGATCATTAATAAAAAATATAATAGTAGATTTGCTTATAGATCAACCATGAAGAAAGAGTGATGAGGGACTAAGATTCCACAAGGTTGGGTAGGGAGGAGGAGGAGGCTAAGTGCGTGGGCCTCGGCTAGGGGGATTGCTTACTCTAAGCGGGATAATAATTTATTATTATTTCATGGATGGGATGGAGTGTGTGCTAAGTGGAACTCATGAAGCTCCAAGAAGAAAAGTGTCGAGCTTGGCACATGTAGTTAAAACTAATGAGTAAGTCGTGTTGGGGGTCACTCTCTCATCCTATCATTGGGGATGCGAGGGCATATGAACCATTTTGGCCTTTGCACTCGACCTTTGTGTTTTGTCATCTGGTCATGCATATTGAACCCAGTAAGAACCTTTGGACTAAGTTGCATCTTTGGTGACACCCGAGAATATGTATATGTCTGTGTCATGTGTGTGTGTCATAATTGTTGGCAGTTGTGGCCACATGTGGTTCACAGTTTCAGTGTGCCTTGCTTCCTTATGTTTTCCTGAGCTGTATTGACCATTGGTTTCCTCACAGTAAGAATTGAGTTGAAATTCGTTGAAGAAGCGGGTTGTGAGGACCGTGGATGAAGGCAGATTTAATGAGCCTGAGCAGCTCTCTCAGTGAGATAGTTTTTCTAAGGCAGATCTTCTCCTAGAGACAGGGACAGGACAGGGTTGAGGGAACAAATTGATTATGTAGCTGGTGGAGGTGGGACAGGATGGGAGCTGAAGGTTGGTTGGTGGTGGGGATGGAAGATTATTTAGACATGTGGACAGAACAGGGTGGGACAGAACATTCATTTAGAACAGGAGCAGAGTGTGGTTCTATAGTTGAAACTTCATGAAGGAGTTTTTCATGTAGTTGGTAGTGTTACTCAATTGAAAAGACAAGTATCCATCAATGCTTAATTTATATGCTATGCATATACATGGTGCTTGAATGTGATCATGTATTCCATTGCGTAGATGAACTACTATTGATTCCATTGATTAAATATGGTAGCGATAATTCTGATTATTGTGAAAGTGTTTTAATTCATTAAAATATATATATATTATAGTGTGTATTTCATAGTGGTAACATTACTTGGTCTCTGTGTTGGCCAAGGATGCTTCCTAGTGGATGGGAATTTTGAAATAGAATGATAGTGTCTTTGTCAAACTGTGTGGTTGGTTGGGATGTCCAAAAAATTGGTATCAAAGTTTTAAAGGCTAAAGTTAAGGTTGTGTTAGTGGCATTTCTCGACCTGTTAGCTAGGAGACCTTTACAAATTAGTATGAGAGCCATGGTTTCAATAGTGAGAATGGATGGCCTATGTTAGTGCTAGTTGAAGAAATTGTTTTGGAAAGAATTGTTGTCAAAATGGAAAAAATTGAGTTCTGACCAAGGTTTAGGCAGTCCTTAAGATAGGTTGGATAAGTGATCAGTGATTTTGAAGTTTGGGTGAGGGGGTGACAGGACTAATTTCAAACACCAAAACCTTCTTGATTGCCAAGAAGTTACCTTGGTCATATTACGAAGCTCAAGTAGTGGTATTGTAAAAACCATGACAAAAGTGGTGTTAGGATCTGATAATGGACCTTAGGATATGTTTGGGAGAATCCTTCATATTTGTCAGTTATATCCATCCATCCATCCGTCCATCCATCATCCATTCCTTCCATTTCCTCCATCCATCCATCCATCCATTCCATCCATTCCATCCATTCCATTCATTCCTCCTTCCATCCTCCGTCCATTCCGTCCATTCCATCCATCCATCCATCCTTTCCATCCATCCATTTGTCCATCCATCCATCCTTCCATCCGTCCATCCATTCCATCCATCCATCCATCCATTCCTTTCCATCCATCCATCCATCCATCCTTCCATCCATGTCCATCCTTCCATCCATCCTCCTCCTCCATCCTTTTTTTTTTTTTTTTTTTTTTTTTTTTTTTTTCCTTTCCATTCCATTCCATCCATTTCCTTCCTTCCATCCATCCATTTCATTCCATCCATCCTTCCGTCCATCCATGTCCATTCCATCCTTCCATCCATCCGTCCATCCATCCATCCATCCATTCCGTCCTCCATCCATCCATCCTCCATCCATCCATTCCTCATCCATCTGAGATACATAGTGAGATAAAGTATTATGTAATTCAATCGAGGTTTTGAATAAGTAATGCATTGAAATTGTATAATTTAATGAGTGATAAGTGTATACTAAATACATTAGTTAAGATTTTTAAAATTACATGCATATATATTGTACTGGAAATAACTTTTACTAATAACTGAAATGTTGTGAACTCATGGAGTTGTGAGGACATTTTAGGGTTACTAGACATTGCAATGGGAAGGATTGCCAGGTCAAGTAGTCACATGAATTGACTAAAGAGAGTTTTCTTGTTAAAAAGGAAGTAGTGAGATTACAACTATTATTATGAACATGCATATGCAGCCAGAATTGTGAGTCATTCTATTTTATTAAATTTTAGGGTAATTGTGATTGAATTTCTCGATGTAGGAAATTCTAAGTTCGTTGCATATGGTTTTGTACATATTACAGTTGAATTATGATGTACAGGAAATATTGACAATTGTTGACAATATGCAAGATGAAGCCTTCTTGCAGGAAAATGGTATGGAGTTCGGTGCTTGTGGGAAGGGGATTGTTATATCCCCAAGTATGAGCCTAAATATATTATGTATTGTAAGCATGTTTATAGGATGTAGAAGATGAGTTATAATAAGTTAGGAGGATTATTTGGTGATTAGGATAGAGATCCTAGGTGTTGTTAAAAGGCTAGGGCACGATTTTTGTATATGTAATTATGTGAGATCATTTAATAAAATAAAATCACTTTGTGTGCATACCGACCACAAAAGAAAGAGTGATGGGGACTAAGATTCCACAAAAGGTTGGGTAAGGGAGGAGGCTAAGTGTGTGGTACTAGGAGCTAAGCTATGAACACCTCTAGGGGATAATCATTTGGTGTTTTCATAGACACTAATTGGACATGTTGAGTGTTGTCTAAGTTCTTATAAATGGAATGCATGCTAAGTTGAACTCATACGGATCCAAGAAGACAAGAGGTAATGGAGCCCTAGGCACATACATTAAAACTGATGAGTGAGTTGTGTTGGGGGTCTCGCTCTCATTCTGTCATCATTGGCCTGAGTTCGCAGGGATCATGCATCTGAACCGTTTTGGCATCTGCACTTGACCTTTGTGTTTTGTCCTCTCATCACTCATCCTGAACCTAGTAAGAACTCATGGGTTGAGCCATGTCTCCGGTGAAAGCCGAGCATTCTATATATGTCTATTTCATGTGTGTCAAAGTTGTTGTATTTGTGGCCCTTGGTTCCTGGACTGAGTTTGGCTTGTTTCCTTTCATTTTCCTAAGTTGTATTGACCAATGGTTGTTGTCCCTCACCTTAAGGGAATTGAGTTGAAACTAGTTAAAGAAGCGGGTTTTTAGGCAGAGTGGATGAAGAGCATTGTAGTACATCCCAAAAATGATTTATTTTTAAGTTTGACATTTCTTAGGAAAATTATTAAGTTTTTGGTAAATTCAAAATTGTAAAATTGTTGCCATTTTTAGCAATTCCGAATTTAATTAATTGTAACTAATGATTGCCAGGCTGTTGGGTAGGGCACGGTTGTGCTCGCTAACTGACTATGAAACTTGTATGAAACAAATATTTTATAATTATTTATGGAAGACAAATGTAACAACCATGATGAATCAACTCACCATGACTCTATGAGTGGGAACATGTTGGAACTACCTTAGGGATGATTGCTACAAGTGGAAAATGAAGAATTTGGCCATTGGAAACCCCTAAAAATTGGGAATTTAGAAGATATATGAAAATTCCAAAGGGAGGAAAAAGACCTAGGAAAAAATAATTTTGGATATATAGCACATGTGAGGAGGAGGGTTCGGGCGTTGCCTAGTATGTTGGGGGAAAACATTATTGATTGATTGTTGTTATGAACACTACTTGCCTCACACTCAGCAAGTAGTGTGAGGCAATGAGAAGATTTTTTAAGATGAAAGGCATTTGATGAGGAGGAGTTAAGGGTTGGCCTCATGGATTCATGAGGCCAGACTGGGGGTGAACAAGACAAGTGATTTGGTACCTTGTTATAAGGTTGGGAGCAGTGGTTGTTCCCTTTGTTGTTCTAGTATTTATTCATACATGTTCCTCTACTTTACTTATTGTTGTGACTGTTGAAATGATTATACAGGCCTCTATTTATAAATGCACACCCTATTGTTCATATGTGAATAGATGGAATTACATATTTGTTATAGGTTACTTGTTGTAGAAATAATTTTTTCTTGTTTAAGCGGTATCGGGATCATATGTATCTATCATGAGAACATAGTGGTATGATAATGAATGAAGCGTCAGGTAAATTAAGTATTTTTAAATGGTAGGAATAGGATGTAAATAGTGAATAACGTTGTAAATCCACTATGCATTAGTCATGGAAAGGAAAAAGTTATTATGTATAAAGTAATAAATTAACCATGTAGATACAACTGCAAATTTTGGAGGTTTCTACTTGTCATAAGATGATATGTTGATAAAACATTCAAGTTTGTGTTTTCAAACTGTGCAGACTAAAACTCCAAATCGGGATGAAACTCTACCATGATAGGAATTCACAAAATATTTATGTAACTATATGACCATAAATATGAATAGCTTTCTATATGCATTTTCATTCGGAATTCGATACAGTAGATGGCATAGAAATGGTATTGTACAATTATAAATTTATGCGCATATATATATATATATGTGTGTGTGTGTGTGTGTGTGAGAGAGAGAGAGAGAGAGAGAAAATGTTCCAAATATAATTACAGTGTCGTATCGTTAATATACTTACATTGATAGACTAAGACCTGTTGTAACAAGTAATGTTCAGATCCCATCAACATTGACCATGGGAGGGAAACAAATAGTTGTAGACATTTGCATCCTCGGAAGTGAGGCAATTAGTTCCAAAAAACTTTGAGTAGAGTTCATAATAAAAATAAAGGACCATTCTAACTAATACAAGTAAAAGATAAAACGTTACAACAGTAAACAAAAGAATTAATACATCCATGACCTTTTTTATTTTTTCCTAGATAAAGGTCGAAAGCAAAGCAAGAGGAGTGAAGAGCAACATGTATTATTCACAATATCAATTATACAAGAATGTTGAAGAATAGTTCCATTATACCAAGAAATCTATTCAAAGTTTCTATTCCATTAATGTTTTGAATAATGTCATAGCATATTTTGACATAATCTTTCAGTCAAATACAAAATTTAAGATCGACTCTCTTACTCGGCCATGAAGGAAAGTAATATAAGTAAAACCTAATGTTAAAACAAATAAATCTCTATGAGAGAGATAACTTTTAGTCGAATATTTCTACCATTGGTGTTCCAAAAAACTTTGAGTACAGTTCATAATAAAAATAAATGACCATTCTAACTAATACAAGTAAAAGATAAAACGTTACAGCAGTAAACACAAGAATTAATACTTCCTGCACTTTTTATTTTTCCTAGATAAAGGTCGAAAGAAAAGCCACAGGAGTGAAGAGCAACATGTATTATTCACAATATCAATTATACCAGAATGTTGAAGAATAGTTCTATTATACCAAGAAATCTATTCAAAGTTTCTATTCCATTAATGTTTTGAATAATGTCATAGTATATTTTGACATAATCTTTCAGTCAAATACAAAATTTAAGATCGACTCTCTTACTCGGCCATGAAGGAAAGTAATATAAGTAAAACCTAATGTTAAAACAAATAAATCTCTATCAGAGAGATAACTCTTTAGTCGAATATTTCTACCATTGGTCGTCGAGGCCCTTCTTGAAAGAGGCAGGATGGAACTCGAATACCTCTTAAGTATATGGCAGAGGTTGTTTCCCATGATTGTCTTGTGGATGAAACCCTTGCACAAAGTTTTAAGAAATACCATGAGTAATAGTTCAACAGAGGTAAGGTGAATAAAATAAAATGAGTAATAATAGGAAAGGAATTGTAGAGTCATAGTTAACTTTAAATGGAGGGGTCTGAAATCCTTTGTT
>SNQJ01S0053203.1:20305-33675 GCA_010110895.2 Picea sitchensis
TCAATGTAATTCCTCATTAGCACAACATTTATTTCATGCCTAATTTTGATATTAAACAATTCACCTTCTAAATCTCTTAGGTCATGAGAAATGTCATGGATTGCCTCCTCAATATATTTATTTTTCATAGAATAATCGATAAGACAATTATCTATCTCTTCTTCGCCATATTCAAGTATGCCATTAAATTTCTCAGCCAATAATCCCTTTAATATCTCCACTTGTTCATCAAATTGTTGCATTGTCATAAACATTGAATTGAAAATTAATTTAGGATATTGTACCTCATTAGTGCTTCCTACTAAATCTATCTCTGTGAGCCTTTTGAATAATTATTCTCTTTTCACTATGGCTTCATTGCATGTTTGGACAATGTTTCTCAAATTCTTGATCTTTTCTTTCCAACAGACATTCGGTTGTTTGATCCAAATTGGAGAAAGAATATCTTCTTCTCTACTTTTCAATTATGTCATGTTTGAGACTTTTATCCAAAATTATAAAACAAAATATGTGTAAAATCATTCTTAATTCTTAAAATCAACATGGAGATACTCATGAAATGCATGTTCCCTTGAACCAAAAGAAACAATATTTTTATACTTCCCGGGCCTCTATTATCAATGACATTCTCTTTTTAATGTTTTTCTCAACATAATTTTAGACTGTTGTGAGCAAACTTGAAGATCCCTTTAACTTGATACCAGGTGTAGTTGTTTTAATCATTGTCAAAGGACTGGCCAGGATTGGAAGAGGCATCAAGGAAGCTCCAATTCTTTGATCTTCTCCTTTAATTTATCATTCTAATCCTCTATACCATTAATAGAATCGTCAACTACGTCCCTAGTTTCCCTATGGATTTTTTAAATCTAGGATGGTCACGTATACTTGAGGTCAACCTCTGAGTGAGCCTTTCCTTTTTAATTTTTCTAGTAATTCTTTCTACAATCAATTTTTTAGATTCTCTGTAAAAAACAATGCTTTCAAAAGTAAAGGATTCTTCTTCACTAAAGGTCTCATTCCCAATGACTTCTAGTAAATAATCTTGCTGAGCAATATGCTCCTGTTGTTCCAATGTAGGAAATATTTTTTCAATGTCTGCTTCTAGTTCCTTATATTCCAAAGAAAATATTTGGATATCATTTTCTATAAGATTATTTTCTTCCTCTTGCACTGAGTTTTTTATCTTCTTTCTCACGGGCAACTTGTGTGAACTTTCAATTTTTCCAGAGGGAGGATTCTTCTCTCCCCCTCCACTGGAACTACTGTTGAAAGTCTTTTTAATTGGATGAGTTGTTGGAGCACTTCTCCTGGAGGTTGTATTCTTAGGAGTGACAATTGGATATTGAGCACTTCTTTCACTAGGAATTTTTCCCTTTTGCTTGTAAAGATCATTACTACTAAGTAATGTTTCTAAATCACCATCATTGTGTACAAGAGTTCTTTGGTTGTTAACTTCTTCTTATTCGTTCAAGACATTTTGAATGAAAGTGTTATTGAACCCCACTGATATCATATGTTCAAAAAAAAATTTGTTCGGATCAAAGCCTTTTATATTTTACGCATATTTCAAACTCACATTGTTAAAATGATTTTTATATTTCCGAAGACAAAGTATTCAATCTTACATGGTAGGGGAATACATTGATTTTTCCTTTTTTCATGGAAAAAGTGAAACCATAAGTTATATTATCTCTCCATCTCTGTCATAAATAATTTATCAGGTACAAAATACATGAGAAAAGAAGGATTTTCTTTTGAGGAAAATATCCTTATGATACGGTGATTCTCCATTTTCTCTATTGTCCCCATTTTTCTCTAAAAAATTGGTAGCTTGAACATATATCCTTGGAGTGTTTTTACCCAACAAAAGGTTTTTGAAGGCTGAAACAAAATCATTATAAACTTCATAGAAAAACAGAGGGGTTTTATGCCTCCACAATGCCTGATACCAAAAGGTAACGAGATCTGTTTCACAATTTATCCTTTTTTTTTTTTTCTGATGGTTAAGTTTGGGAATTGGCAACAATACACAATACAAAATATCAAATATGAGGCCATAAAGAATTTTCTATATTTTTTGTAGTGTGAGAATTGGGAAGATATTTTGATAGAAATGAGATTTCCCTAATAAAAAATGGCTTGTTCTTGAACTGTAAAATACATAATATATAAAATCATGCGAGATATAGAAGCAGTGTTTTCCTGACCTGTCACTCTGGTAAATAGCCATGCAATTTCTCGATAGGGATTTTTTAGAGATTCAACCTGTATTATGGTTATTTCTTGTTGGGATAGATGTACGATTCTCAAAATATTCGACATGAGTTCAAGCCCATTGTTATATTTCTTCAAGAATTCTCTGCAATCTTCACCTGTGAAAGTAAGATTTGGCTCTGTTAGCTTTAACATATTGCAGAATACTTGAGGTGAAAGAGAAATAGGAGAATGACCCTTGAGTTGTATGAATACTTGATTTGGTACGTACTTTTCCACACACCATGCAACGATTTCCTTACAATCGAAAACTTCAGGAACAAATCCAACACAAGAAATTATAGATCTCCAAATTACATTCTCATCTTTATGTGCAGTAGGAGGGGAGGAATAATACCAATATACTCTCGACCACTAGAAGTTTTGATCTTCATGGCCAAATATATTCAGAGTATCACCACACAAATGTTGTCTAGATGATGTTGCCATAGGTTGAAAGAACTATTTATTCAGCTAGATAATGATCTCAAATAAATCTTTTCGAAAAGATAATGATATTTTAATCCATTGGAAAATGCAGATTTAATGAGATTTTAATGAATAATTCCTCAAGACTTTCACCATTAATGACAATATTTTTGAGGCCTGCACAAAAATTGTTAGCATTAAACAACACTTAATGTGTATTGGTAAAAGAAACAAAATGGTGGGGATGGGTGTGAGAGAATTTCAATATAAGATATTCGTGAACCCGACAACCTAGGAACCTACCAAACCGTGGTTATAGAGATGATCAAAATTATACTAAGTGTAGAGGAAAAATCGATCAGACTCACATGCATGAAGAATGAAATACTTTGGATCCTGACACCCACAACAAGGCTAAAGTTTAATTGATGGTCGAAATGTAGATCACAGAACTTAAAGTGAAAAGTGAGGATCATGGAAAAAGGAGAGTTAATGTTTGAACCCGCAAACACCCGAAATCGAAGAAAAAGTTAAGTGTTGAAACGAACTTATGAAATGAGTAAGTGGGTGGAAATGAAGGCTCTCCAATCCATGAACCCTTGAACCCATGAAATGAAATATGTCTAAGTATAGTAACTAGAAAGGGAGAAAAGAAGGGATAAAAGGAAAAGGGAATAAGGGGAGGAATAAAAGGGGGAAAATAAGTGGAGCAAAGAAAATAGAATGTGGAAGGAAAATATGGAAGAAAAAAATGGTCTTAACAAGTTTTAAGGTCCTATACTCAGTATCATCCCCCATAACTCTCTCGTTATGATCCCCCATAAATCCTTCTACTTATTTTGATGACTCTTATCTTAGGATGGGTTTTCCCCTGTATCCTCTATTTTTCCTTGGCATCAATGCCTCAAGAAATCGCAGTCTGGAAATATCACCAACATTGATACCATTGTAATATCCCCAATAGATATGGGATGGAATATTAATGTTTTTTGTCTAAGTATGGTGTGTTTTTTTTGGTCAAATCAATGCCTATGCTAGTCAACCAATTATTACAGAAAATTTGCATATACAATATATATTTCATCAAACATATTGTTGGAATACATTATACTCATGACATAGAAGAGACAATGTGGGAATTTTATTATGAATGGAAAACACCAATAAAAATAGTGTCTCTACTGACTATTATGGAGCTTCAATACATCAACTAAGCACACAAGTAACAATTTCAAAACTTGGAAGTAATGCTTCTATCTGTCAATCTGGAAATAATTCATTTGTCTCCTCAAAGCGTCTGTTAATATGCTCAAGACTTCTCCACACATTTTTTTGTCTTCTCCCATACCCCTGACTCAACAAACATGGTCTTGGCCTCTCTCAAAAGTATTTCTACCTAGTCCCTAAGAGTCAACACATCTCTTCCTTTAATTTATGGCCTACAAGTGACCCTTCCAGCCCCTCCAAAACTTGCAATTTGCAAAGAGGGAGGTTCGACCCCTCTAATTTTTCTTGGATTCTCTACAGTTGGGATATGACCCTCTCACAACACCAATCCTCTATGAATAGCATAAATAAATTGGTCATGACCCTCTTACATCACCTAGTCATCCTCAACTAATAGATAGGAAGGTTTTCGACCCTCCTAGAGGTCCCCAACTATCCTCCTAGGCTCCATGACCTCCACAAAACCACATACGACTGCAAAAAATATCCATAGTTTTGAAAAAGGGTAAATTTTCCTCCAAAGAATTGCCACGATATTCTTTGGAAAATCACTATACTCCAAGACTAAATATGAATAAAATGAAGTCCCAATGAGAATCTTAGATAAATTTTCCTGTTCGTTTAGATAGGGTTGGTATTGCACCACTGAAACCAAACCCACAATGGAAGGGTTTTGTCAAAACCCCAACAAAAGCTCGATTGAGAGAGAACTCACAAAACAAGAGATCAAATCATGATCCAAATCTCCATGGGTTTGCAAATCTACAAATTTCCATGTTTTTGCAAAAGGGTAAATTGTCCTCCAAGGAAGTGCCATGATCTCCTTTGGATAATCACTATACTAGAAGACTAAATATGAAAAAAATTAAGTCCCAATGAGAACCTTGGATAAATTCTCCTCTTCGTTTATCTAGGGTTGGTATTGCACCACCGAAACCAAACACACAATGGAAGGGTTTTGTCTAAACCCCAACAAAATCTCAGCTGAGAGAGAACTCCCAAAACAAGAGATCAAATCATGATCCAAAGTGAAGAGATACTTATCTTTTTATCCTTCCTATGAGCCTTCTAAATCTTTCCCTTTTTCTTGACCAAATCAAACCTCACCCTTATTTCTCTTTTAATTTTCACTAAAACATTAAAAATTACTTTTTAATGTTTAAGTAATTAATAATTTATATTTTTCTTTAATGACACTTTAGAAACATGACATTTTATAACCCAGTGATACTAAATAAATCCTTGTGAATCCCTTTTTCCAGTGACTATATCCTACGAGAGTCATATAGGCTACTAAGTCATCCCCTGTCTTGATCAATTGGAAGGGGGCATTACAATTATACAAGCTTTGGCCAGTAAATTCATGGATTTAAATTACATATATTTCAATAACTATGTTGATTGGTACTTGTTATCCCAAATTCCTATAGATAACTAAGGAAATGATGTTTCTAGGCACTCAAATTGCAAACATGGAGTACCGAGAGACAACTTGACCAACAATTCCCATTTGCAAAGATAGAGGTCTGCTTCATGTCCACAGATCTCAGGTTCATCATGAGGGTATCCACCACATCAACCTACTTCCAAAAAACATTGGGTCTTTCTCCATGAGGTACAAGCCAAGTATTATGGTGAGTTTAATTTCAATATTTGAGGCATTTGAGTTTGTTACATTTTAAATTGCTTTTGATTATGTAATGTCTTCTTGGAAATTATTCTCTTTGCCTTGTTTCATAATGGTGGTTGACATTGTGACCTAGTAATTGGTCACCCTTAGGAATAGGTTTTCCACTTGGAGGTCCCCTTGATGAGTCATTGTGTCATTCCTGAACATAATTTTCACTTTCCACACTTCATTCACTAATCTCATTACCTTTTGTATTCTCGGGTTTACAAACCTAAGAAGGGATTGTCCCTGATTTCATGGGAAGAATGGAATGAAGTCCTAGAAGGAAGGTAGATGGAAAAATATAAAATCCTAATTATGAACCTTCCAGATGCTCACTCAAATAGTGCTTGAGAGCAATGAAATGCTTCTCCTAAAAAATCAATGACTTGCAAAAGAAAACACANAGATTATGCCAAGGGAACAAAGGAACATAAATATAGATGATCAGAGGATTCAAACCCCTCTCCAAAATAACCTGGTCAATGATGAGGAGAGGGAAGAAGAGGAGCTCGACCCTGAAATTCACTGTATTGAAGACACTTCCCCTTTTCCCCATTTGATTCAATCTGCATATGAAGAGTCCCTCATGAACAATCAAATACAAAAGCTGAGTAAAGGGGAAAAATCCAACAACACTCCTAGCAGATACAACCTCAGGTCAAAGAAGAAATAAGGAAAGTCTAATATCCCTGATCAACCTCTCTTAGCAGAAAGGCCTCCTAAACCTGTAGCAATCGCTTCCAAGGAAAATAAAAATCAAAATGTTTCACCAACAACCAAAGACCCTATCCCCAAGGTGAGGGAAATTCTTAAGCCTCCTTCCTCCTTTAGTTTTGAGCATGAAATTCATAAAATCAGGATTCTTGTGCCCCTTTTAGAGCTAGTCAAACATTAAGATTTCAAAAGGTCCCTCTCTAAACTGTTGCTATCCAAACCACCTCATCTTTCCATAGACTCAGTAAATATCCAAGATGAAAAGCCAACAGTCATCCTAGGTCCCATGGTAGAATACATAGATGATTCGTCCCCTCCCTTCTACACATCCCTGAACATTCAGGATAAGGTGTTGCACAATTGTTTAATGGATTCACGGGATTCTCATAATATCATTCCCAAAACTGTCATGGATGAACTTGGTCTGGAAGTCACAAAGGCATACCATGAATTGTACTCTTTTGATTCAAGGAGGGTGCAATGTATTGGAGTTGTCAAAGACCTGGTGGTGTCCTTATTTCAGCTGCCAATGAAGAGTGTGGTCATGGACATTGTGGTAGCTGATGTTCCTCCCAAGTTTGGCATGCTATTTTCAATATATTGGATTAAATATCTCGGAGGAACATTACAGATGGACCTTACATATGCTACCATCCTAGTCTTTGGAGGGGAACATAGGAGAATGTACAGAGAAGCTCAGTTGGCCTACATTGTTAGTGATGAAGAAGACCCCACTAATCATCCTATATTTTCACATGAAACTGATTTGGGGTCTAGTTTATTACATCTCAACGATACTCCTGAAGTGCCTCTTGAAATCAGAAAGCAACCCATTTCTTATCATGAAATACCTCCTCCAACTACCTCTATGTGGAATATGTTCTTTGACGGAATCTCTTCTAGTGAAGGTGCTGGTGCCGGAGTGGTGTTTGTGTCACCTTGTCAAGAAACAATATCCTTGTCATACAAGCTAGAGTTTGAGACTACCAATAATGTGGTAGAGTATGAAGCTCTTGTTTTAGGTTTGAGGGCTACAAAGGACATGGGAATTGAGGGGGTAGAAGTGTTTGAAGATGCTAAGTTGATAGTCCAACAGGTCAGAAATTCTTATCGGGCTAAACAACATCGACTTAGAAGTTACAAAAATGAGGTATGGGATCTGATTGACAATTTCTTCTCCGCCTTCAACATTTAATTTATTCCAAGAAAGGAAAATACTTTGGCTGATTCCCTAGTTGTCTCAGCTAGCCAGTTTAGGATCCCTCTGCCACCTAAGTTCAAATATGATGTTGAGATAAGATATAGGCCCTCTGTACATGACAATATCAAGCATTGGAAGGTATTCGGGGATGATCTTGAAATCAAAAAATTTCTTGAGTCTGTCGATGAGTTCTCTGCATTGCACATTGATCAGGATCATGATCCTGAAGGTGATCCTCACCCTGAGGTATTTTTAAATAAGATTGCTAATCACCATATTGTTTAGTTACATAGAAATCACATTCCAAAGGGACTAGTTCCTTTAGAAATATTGTTCAATGGGAATGATGTGGCAGTAAAGGGTAAGGTTTCAAATGGGGATACTGATGTAGTTGGGTGAAATATTGGCACATAGGAGGATCCTAAGTTCATAAAGTTGTCAAGTAGCCTGTCAATGGAGCATAGAGCCGAGTATACTGAGTTATTAAAAGAATTTGTTGATGTGTTTTCCTAGACCTATGAATACCTCAGGACATATGACACTAGCGTTATTGAACATAAGATACCACTGAAAGAAGAGGCTAAGCCATTCATGCAAAAGCTAAGACAAATTAATCCCATGTTGTTGCCTGCCATGGAAAGAGAAGTGAAGAAGATGTTAGATTCCCAAATCATCCTCCCCTTGAGATATTCTGAATGGGTGTCCAATCTGGTCCCAATGAGAAAGAAAAGTGGAGAAATCAGGCTCTATGTTGATTTCAGAAATCTGAACAAAATCTCAAAGAAGGACAATTACCCCCTACATAAGATGGAACACATATTGCAGAGGGTAATATGTGCATCCAGGATATCTATGATTGATGGATTTTCTGGCTACGATCAAATATCAGTCCTACCTAAGGATAGAGAAAAAACAACCTTCACCACTCCTTGGGGTACATTCATGTATGCCAAAATGCCCTTTTGTTGATGAATGCAGGGGCAATCTTTCAGCGAGCCATGGATATCTCTTTCATTGGAGAATGGGACAAGTCCATGGTCATCTATTTGGATGAAATCATAGTCTTCTCCAAGTCTGACAGAGAGCACCATGAACATTTAAAAAGGGTTTTCTTGAAATGCAGGAAGTTTGGCCTTTCCCTAAATCCCAAAAAATTTCTATTTTCCATGAAGGAGGGAAAGTTGTTAGGGCATATAGTATCAATAGAGGGAGTGAGAATTGATCCTAGTAGGGTGGAGGTGATTCAGATTTTGTCACTTCCTAGGTCCAAAAAAGAAGTCCAGGTTTTCCTAGGAAAGATCAACTTTCTGAGAAGGTTTGTCTCAAATTTTGTTGAGCTAGTAAAGCATATCACAACCATGCTCAGAAATGGAAATGAAGTAAAATGGAATGCTGAGCCTAGAGAATATTTTAACCAAATCAAACAAGAATTGACTGAGGCACCAGTGTTGATCAGTCCTGATTATTCCAAGGACTTTCAAATTTTCTCCTTTGCTTCATTTGATATAGTGGCAGTTGTTTTATTGAAAAAGATTGTTGAGGGGGTGGAACAACCTATTTCCTTTTTCAACAGGGCATTGAGGGACAAAGAGGTGAAATATGACATCATGGAGAAACAAACCTATTCCCTAGTGAAATCCCTCAAATATTTTAGAGTCTATGCCTTGCACTCAAAGGTAATTGCATATGTTCCTTCAGCCTCTGTGAAGGACATTCTTATACAACCTTACATAGATGGTAGAAGGAGTAAATGGATCACCAAGATCCTTGAGTTTGATCTGGAAATAAAGCCCACCAAGTTAGTTAAAGGGCAGGGTTTAGCCAAGCTGCTGGGTGAATCCAATTTTAAAGCCTTGGGGTTAGCTTCATCAATACTTACTCAGAAAATCAACAAGTTGAGTTGTCCAACAAAATTTCTCAGGATGGTTTACCGCTAGCAGAGTGTACCTAGTATAGAGACATTATATATTTTCTGCTAGAATTAAATCCTCCTGATGGAATAGGGAAGACTAAGGCAAGGGATTTAAAGCTCAAAGAAGTCAAATATTTCCTTATTAACCAGGTCTTGCATTAGAGGGACCCTCTGGGAGTTCTTCTGAGATGTTTAAACCCACAGGAGGCCCAAAAGGTTATGTTTGATTTTCATAGCAGCCTATGTGGGGGGCACCATTTTTGGAAGACCACAACCCACAAAATTCTCAGGGATGGTTACTACTGGCCCACCTTATTCACCGATGTCTGCAGAGAAGTCAACGTTTGCATCAAATGTAAATTTTTTTTAGGAAAGCAACAACTCAAATCTCTACCACTAAAGCCTGTAGTAGCTTCAGGACCCTTTCAACAATGGGGTTTGGACTTCATTGGAGAGATTCATCCTCCTTCAAGTGGCCAACATAGATGGATCTTGACTGCAATAGATTATTTCACCAAATGGATAGAATCTATCCCCACCAAGATTTCTTCACACAAGGTAATCATCGGCTTCCTGGAGGATATCATAGCAAGGTTTGGCTGTCCCAACATAATTGTCACTGATAATGTCGTGTCTTTCAATTCTGAGCCTCTGGTTAGGTTTTGTGAGTAGTTTGAGATTTCACTAATTCATTATACTCCCTATTATCCTCAAGGAAATGGACTGGCAGAGTCTTCCAATAAAATTCTGATCAAGCTCATTAAAATATTGTTGGAAGACAATAAGAAGGCATGGGATTCAAAGATAAAATTCACTCTGTGGGTTGATCGAGTGACAACAAAGAGGTCCCTGGGCACCTCCCCTTTTCATCTTGTTTACGGGACAAAAGCTGTATTTCCCACTCAGCTGGCTCTGCCTATAGCAAAATTATTTCAAGATTATGAAGGAGATCCAGACAATATGGTCAGAAGAATTCATCAACTGGTGGAAGTGCAGTAGACCAGAGAGTAGGTAATGGATAGAGCTCACAATCATCAACATAAGATCAAGAAAACCTTTGACAGGAAGGTCATAAAAGAGAAATTCGACCTCGTAGATCTAGTGCTTAAGTGGGATGCACCCAGGCAAGATAAAGGAAAACAAAACAAGTTTGAATCCCTTTGGATTGGGCCCTTCAAAATCTTTGAAGTATTTCTAAACAACACTTACAGGTTGCAGGATTTGGAGGGAGAGAATTTTTTAATGGCCCTGTGAATGGGCATTTCCTAAAGAAGTATTTTGTTTGAGCCATAAGTGGCTCTTCATTTTTTTTTTTGGTAAATATTGTTTTCATGTTTGTCTTCAGCTTAATAAATGACTCCATAACACAACAGTAAGGCACTGAAGCTGCAAAAAGAGTTCTTGGCAGCCCACAGGGGGCGTTCCATCCCCCATGGAGACTAATGTTATCGCATAAACATGTAGGGGTGTTTTCCCTAAGAAGCGACCCCTTTGGCAAAAAGAGGGCAAGAAATGGGTCAAAAAACCCACTTTTCCTAGGTCTTAGTGATTTAGCACATATGGTTTAAGAAGTGCATGGATCTGGGCAGCCAGGATTTGCACACTCAGATATATGAACGAGGTCTCATTCCAGACCTCCCTTGTCATTCTGCCTTTAATTATGGGGGGTGTTCTGATATGAGGGTGCACAAGTTTCAATGGTCGAGATTCAAGTGCCCAGATCGATGACTGAGGTCTCATTCCGAACCCCCCTTGTCATTTTTCCTTTAATGAGCGGGGGGGGGGGTCCAATATGGGTAGTTTTGTGTGGGCCCCCCTCATTAAAACTTCTTACCATTGCCTCCTCCACTTACCTCCATCACCTCCCGGTGACATGTGTCATCCACTTTTCCTCTCTCGTTCCCCCGTCACATCTCATGCTCCCCTCCTACCTTTTGCTACCACACATCTGTCCTCCACGCTCCAGGTGTCATGTCCCCTTTTCTTTCATCACTCTTATCTCTTGACACCTATGCTCCCATTCTCTATTCCACTTACACCATGTCCTATCCATATTCCCGTGGTACCTCTTGTTCGGTGTCATAGCCCCATTTCCCCGCCACCTGGTGCTTCCACCTCAGCACCCCTTGTCTCACCTTCGCATTGTTGGCGCCATCGCTCTCCCTGTCAGATCCTCGTCCATGTTTATAGGTCAATCCTCCTCGCATTAGTCCATCAAAGTAGCAACGACCAAGGAAAAGTCACCACGTTGTCCAAATGCAGAATTGACCAGGCCTTACCTAATCCCAAGAAAGCAGTTATTGAGGTAGTTGACAGTGGCTGAACGTCGTCTCCTTCCATAAATAGAAGGCCGGGAAGGGACAAGCGTAGAGGCAGACTATTATTCCATCCTGACAAAGATTGTGTCTGACAGACGATTGCATGGGCAGTCTGCCCAACGTCTGCATGCGTAGCCTGACAGAGAAGCTCATCAATGTAAAGCCTTGAATGCATGATATGATCAACTTCAAACAGTCTGAGCCAATCTGAGTATATGTAGGCATTTTTTCCATTTTTGTGGGTATCAATGGTAGAGCTAAGTTCCCTACTGTAAAGTTTTGACGAAGCACTGGTTTCCCTGGTTATGTATATGTATGTGAAACTTCTTGTTTAATGACAGTCAACTCCCTACTCCATCTTGTTTCCATCTAATACTGAAAGAGTTCATGATTGACTGATTCACATGAATCATTGTGACTATGTTATGATAAATGTTTTATGGTAACACTGTTATGATTTCTTTTGGTATTCTCATAATTTGAACACACGAAGTTCTTGTGTTTAAGTTTTTCCTCTTTGGGTTGTTGGAAACCTAATGCCTATAGTAGACCTTTTCATTTTATCACCGAAGTCTTCCTCCTACTCACCCTTATTACAACTTACCGTCTGAAGTTAAATTAATACTTCACCTTCCCATGCATGCCCAGTCTAGTTTAGAGTTAAAATGACATTGTTCTGAGTTTACTTCCATTCGATCACCCTGTATAAAACAACCCGTGACATATAAACCGATGGGTGTTAGGCTTACTCTTGCTGCAATCTAGGAGTGACTTATGGTAATAACACTTTATTTTTTTAGGACACTTCGATGAAAAATGACCTATCTTACCACAGTTAAAACATTTGAAGGGAAGCTTAACTTTGTATTTTCCTGATCCTTTCTTCAGTCTTCTCACAAAATTTGCTTCAATCTCATCTATATCAGAGTCTGTCTTTTTCTCTACTTTAAAAGATGCCTCTCTAGTAGTGGATTTACCTTTGGTGATTCTCATTTCATAAGCAGTTAGGGTTCCAAGAAGTTGATCTAGTGTCAACGTTTTGTGATCAACTATTTCCTCTATAGTAGAGACCTTTGAGTTAAATCTATTAGGAAGAGATCTTAATACTTTTGGAACTAGAAAAGATTCAACTATCGTTTCACCTAGGCCTTTCATAGAGTTGACAAGTTCTTCTATACGTAAGAAGTGCTTACTAATAGTTTCATCTTCATCCATCTTTAAATGCTCAAATTTTAGTCCGTGAGTCTAAAGTTTCGCATATTTCACCTTTTCATTACCTTCATAACTACTTATCAGCTTGTCCCACATAACTTTTGTTGAATCACAGTGCATGAATTTGAAAAACTCGGCTTCAACAAGTCCACTAAGGATGGCATTCATTGATTTTGCATTAAAGATAAACTCCAACTTATTATATTTTGTGGCCAAGACTATAGGCTTCACATATCCTGTTTCAACGACATCCCAAACATCAGCACCCAAAGACATTAAATGTGTTCTCATTCTTATTTTCCAGAAGGCAAATTTTGTTCCATCAAATAGAGGGGGTCTATTAGTTGAACTTCCATCATGACTAGTCATGTTCAAGCTTATGGATCTACCTTTGATAAAAGGAAACGACTCTGATACCAATTGTTGGAAATA
>SNQJ01S0053203.1:37037-53033 GCA_010110895.2 Picea sitchensis
TATTTAATGTGTTTCTGATAACTTATCATGCATATATATACAATATTTGATCAATCACACAGAATACACAGAGACACTGATTTTCATGAGGAAACCCATAAGGGTGAAAACCTCTTCTTCTTAGGATGTCAATCAAGATCCAAATTTCATGTACATCACAGTATTTGACCTCCAAATCAAATATGATGCTACAACCTTTGATAGCAAGATACAACCTTTGATAGCAAGCTACAACTTGCAGAGAGCACCAGCTCTCAAATTTCTCTAGCACCAACTCCCATAATATCTTCTAGCACCAACTAAAATTTAGAGGACTGCAATCCTCCCTAGCACCACCCTACCACCCTGATTGAATATTACAAAACTTTACTTACTTGATCTATCTCTGATGTGGTTTGTTACAGCTCCATGTCTCCTCTACCTCCTTCAGCTTCTATACTTTATTCTTCTTCTTCATCGTTCAACTTCTATGCTCTGCTCTTTTTCCTCCTGCACTCAACACCACATCTTGTTCATCTTCTCTTCTGCCTTTTATGCTATGTTCTTCCTTTTCATCCTATTCACTGTGCCACAAATCTCCACTTTAGATTATGCACTACGTCTCGTCCTACCCACATGCATCACTCACTGAGAGATATATTTTCTCTTCTCTATTCTACATGTCTTTCACACGTCGAGTGGTCTCCCTGATCATCATGCGAACTCTTCATCTTCTATGGTCATTATTCAAGGTTCTTTAGCTTCTCTAGCAGTTATCCTAAGAATATTTTTCTTCTCTGTCAGTCGAAATTATTCGTCTTCTCTAGCAATTACAGGCAGCCATTTTTTTTGTCTTCTTTGGCTTCTAAGTCCATTCCTTCATCTGAACTCTGGCGGTGACCATATGCCTATTCAAAAGACACTTCACATTCTTGGTCTAGCAAGCACTATCTCCCTATTTTCTGATATCACCTTGGGCTATTAACTTCACATGGCCACGTGATTGTGGGTGCGGGATATCTTCTTGTTAGCCCCCTATCACATGTGACCTCGGGATACATCCTTGCGTAAGAAAATGATTGCGGGCACATCCAACCATGGTTTGGGATTAACTACTTTTCTCCCCACAATCTACCTCCAGCTGCCACATACCCCTTCTCTGATACTGTGGCTTCAATTGCGGCCTGCCCTCAGAAAATTAACTTTCGAGCAACTTCTGATCCCGCAATCAGGCATGATCGTCGATCTCACAGTATCTGATAGATTCCCTCGATCAATGGCTCCGATCTATTGTCTTTTCTTGCCTTCTTTCCCCTGTCCACGCGTGATCCTTAGTCTCATTGACCAAGTGACATGTGGCCCTCCAAACCAATGAACGAGATCGATTTCGCCTTTCAAGCTTCATGATTCTCAATTCTCAAACTTCGCCTACCCCTAGAGAATTTCACTCGGAGTCCACGATCTAATGACGTGTGGTCTTCTTGAATCAACGGTCACAATCCCTTGGGGTATTCGGGGTTCGGAAATATCAAATTTCCAACCTTTCAACCTTCCTTTGATTTTTCCCGGAGCTGACAATCCACTGACGCGTGTCCATTTCAGATCAATGATCACGATCCTTTCACGTCTATGGACTTCATAATTATCAATTCTCAATTGGAAATCCTTGCAGTGAGATTTCTCTAAAATCTCATATCAGTTGACACGTACTCCCCTTGACGATCAATGATCGATATTTGTCTTCGACGATTTTCACGTTCTCCCCATCCACAAACTTTTGAAGTTGTGGATCTCGCACCACCTGTCCTCCTCGACGATGGATAGCCCCAAACCACTTCAGGAATTCAGAAATTTGGGCAAGTGATGCTGGTAAATATCCCAAAGTAAAACTCCCAGAGTGACGTCACTTACTTACATCACTTGATGACGTGTCATGAGCCTAGTAGCTACCACATGTCACTCGGATTTATGATTTGCACATACCTGAAAAGATGAATCAACTTGACACTTGTCATTGTCTCATTGTTCCACATGTCCTTGTTGATGTAGTCTTGTTGACATGGATCCTCATTCATTTCGGGACTTCGAACTTCGAGAATTCGGGCATTTCGACTTTTCAAGTCGCCAATTATTTTGAAGTGAGAATCCCAGAACAGTAACCTCCTCGCAACTTTTAGACCCGAAATAACTGTTGTTCGTCGATCATGTTCTTAGATTGACAGCTCAATATTTCTGTGATGCTTATTTTATATCTTATCTTGTCCTTCCACTTTAAAATAATCTGACGACCGATGTTTACTCCAGCTCTCCAGCTCTCCGAACTTCCGGGATTTCAGATCTCAAACTGAAACTCTCGAAGTGATTTCTCCATAACGTAACCTCCTCACATATTTAGACCCGAAACAAATGTTTTTCATTGATCAATATCTTAGATCAATGACCTTTTCTTATCCTATCCTTCCACTTAAATCAATCTGATGGCTGACGGTAATTCGAATGATCGAATTCTCAATTGTTTTTCCCCACTTATCCTATCCTTCCAGTAATTCAATCTAATGGTTGTTGGTCCTCTGGATTGGTGATCCAACGACCATTGTCACTCTTCCTCCTGAGATTTTGATCTCTCTGAATTAGAAGGTTTTATAAGTGTTCACGGGTCTCGACCTTTTCTCCTCCTGCAATTCCATCTCTTGGACCTCGTCTGCACTTCTGGAAACCACTATCTCTTTTGAGATTTCTGTTGGCCCTTGGTTCTAGAAGAAAGTGAATATTAAGGCAGAAAAGATGAAATGCAAACTGTGCATAAGACCAGTGACTGATATTGGTTCGAAGTGAGCAAAAGAGAAGAAAAGACAGAGCGAAGTAAGAGAAATCAAGCCGTTGGATGAGGAGATCGAGGAAGATAGATCATCAAGGAATATGGATCATGGACAACTCAGCAAGAGGAAAAATCCACCGGTAGATGCTTCGAGAGCACCACGAGAGAAAGAAGGAAAGACGGGTTGGCGAAGCCCTGAAAATGTGGGTCAAGTTGACCTAGGGTTTTAGACACCTAGGGTTTTTGTATCTAGGGTTTTGGCACTTAGGTTTCGGCCTAAGGCTATTGGTGAGCTATTGTAATGTATAAATAAAGGTCAAGATGACCTGGGATGGGTTGTTGTTGCTTTTTTTATTGTTTTTGTCATTGGTTCGATGATGTGATGATGAGTGATTGTTTGTATTGCTGAGAGGGAAGTATTGTGCTGAGAGAGCATTCTGTATTGTAAGATCTTCAGATGGGTGCGAAGATCAACCCTGCAGTTGGGTGCGCAGGGAAGGGAGGAAGAGAGAAGAGAGAAAGAGAGAAGATATTCGAGCTAAGAGCATAGATAGGACTGTATTATTTCACTTAATATATTATAAAGAACAGTTCTGTGGACGTAGCCTTAGGGAGAGGGTGAACCATGTACATCTTGTTTTTGTGTTTGATTGATGTTGTGTTCTTTAGCCCTTTGATATATGGTTGTTGCATTAGTGTGTTAGATCTGGAAGATAAATGTATGAAGTAGGTCTAAGAAGGTAACTGATATCTATATGCAGTGTTGTTGTTGTATTGGATCCACTTTACGTTTCCTTTGGTTGTAGACATCTGTGTCATGCAACCCCCTATAGCTACTTTGGGTAAGACTGCATCTGCTCTGTAGGTGTTTCTGAAAGGGCCAATAGTTAGGGATTATTGGTGCACCATTAGAGTTGAACCTCAGGTCTGCCCTTGTGCCAATAAATGGTTCAAGTTCCAGGACCAGGATCTTCTTGAGGGAATGTCAAGGTGGTTAGCCCGATTAGCAGATACCTAGTTTGAGATCAGATCTAGGCCGCATGTGGTTTGGACGTCAGCGTTGATCAAGAAGGTCAAGAGAGTTGATAACACCGTGTCAAAAGAAGTAGATCACTAGTTTGATGGTACCATCGGAGGGTATATCATCTATTTTGATATTGACGTAGTAGAGTCATATAGCCAAGAAGAAAGATATTTCTTTAAGGGACCTATATGAAAATTCTTACAATTTCTGAAGTTGAAGATCAATATCCTATTGCATGAGAAGCACATCTTGGAGATAAAGTAGTGGGTCATATTGAAAAGCTAATGTTCAAGAATTTAAACAATGACAACGAAATAGAGGTTGGACATACGTGCAGTGGAATGACCTGCAGGGAAGTTCCTTTGGCGAAATTGTTTGATCAAGATCACGAACCTCTTCTACAGGAAGAACGATTTTATAGTGGAGAAGAGGAAGAGATAATGAATGAGGAACATTCAGGGTCCGTTGGGCCAAGAGAAGAAAATATTGAAGAACCTTATCGAGAAGAGCCAAAAACTTCAGGAACTGCGTCGACTATTGAAATAAGTGTTATTACACCTCTTTTTGTTTCAGCAGCACTAAGAAACTGGAATAAGCTAAGTTATCAGAGCACTGGTACAAGTGGTTCAACGCACATTCAGTCAAGAAACCCAGGAATATATATGGTAGATGAGATGAGGTTACCCACCTTTAAGGGAGATGGATCTGAAGATCTTGATCAACACTGGTTTCTATGTGAAGATGTATGGAGTATTAAGAATGTCACCAACAAAGTTGTTAAACGAGCTCAGTTTAGTACCACCCTGAGAGATTGCGCATTGAGATGGTACATGAAGCTTGTCCAAGGGACTACACAACATAAACCGTTGAATGAGATAAAGAATGCATTGGTTGCAAAATTCAAGAAACCCAAGTCTGATTCACAATGCATTACAGAGCTGAAAGAAATCAAGCAAAGAGTAGTAGAACCTGTTTGGGAGTTTGATCATAGGTTTAAAACCTTAATGGGCCGACTGAATTTTCAGATCCCAGAAGAGAAGAACAAGAAATGGTTCATTATTTCCCTCTTACCACACATCATAGTCCCTCTGATGGAACAGAAGATTTCTTCGCAGGCTGAGGCACTGGAGATTTCCATGAATTTAGAATCAGCCCCTATGGGAGAATACAACTCAAGTATGAGCCAAATTTTAATTCAGTTAACTAACTTATCAATACAGGTTGAGGATATGAAAAAAGACAAAGGAAAATATAAGAGAGAAAATATCTGGTGCATTAGATGCAAAAAGGAAGGCCATGACAAAGAGAATTGTCCCCTATTCCATGAGTACTTGGCCACCGGAGCTTTGATCCCTTTGAATCAAGTTACCCTACCTTGGTGTGAGGTATGTAGAAATAGGCATCACTCTAGTGAATGCTATTACATGCAAAAATATGTTCAGACACCCAAAAATATGTATTTCACATTCTATAAGTCGGTAGGGCATGATGATAGGGATTTTAGGGCCTATGACCTCATGCATGAAAGGTCAAGGGAAATATACAAAATTCAAGGTGAAGTACAAAAAAGAAGGGAAAACTACGCAGTATAATTCCCCAGGAAGAGGAAAATTCAACCCTCGTGGTGGATTCAAAGGAAGAGGATGGGCAGAAAGTATGGGTCGAGGTCGAGGTCAGATAATTTGTTATAACTGCGCACAACCAAGACAATTGGCAAGGGACTGTCAGAACCCTTGTACCACTTGTAGCTACTGCAACTCATTTGAACATGTCATAGAAGATTTTCCTTTGCTGTTAGTCAAACTTCAGGAAAGACAAGGAGGAAACCAACAATTACAACTAATCACAGAAGAACATCATGGAGTATATCCCAGATTCATTGTTATCACTAGAGGAGGCATTGCTACATAAAGAAGATAGAATGACCCTAGAGAAGGCTACAAAACAATTATGAGTCAAAATATTTGCAGAGAAGACACAAGAGTTTGACCCAAAGAAAGAGAAACAAACATTTGAGAAAGAAAGAAAAGAATTCTAGAGAGATTAGGATTCTTCATCAAAGGCTCAACTAGAAGTAAGAGAATGTGGAATGTCCCTGGCCTTTGATTAGTTTTCTTCTCCTAGAGAAGGAAAAGAGGTAAGTAGTCTCATGGAATTTTTATGCACTTGCATTGATTTGATAAAGGATGAGAGCGTTGTACAAGAGATACAAAACTTGATCAAACAATATGAGCTAGGAAATATAGATCCTCTGTTGGATAAAGAATTACATCAACTATCCAAAAAGAAAAGGAAAAATAAGGAACTACACCTGAATTCTCAAATTAGAGAGTATGATATAGACTATGTGGTCCTCGACTTAGGGTCGGAGGTCAATGTCATGAAAAAGAAGACCTGGGAACTGATGGGAAAACCTAAGTTGATCTATTCCCACATCAATCTTAATATGGACAATCAATAGGATATGAGCCCATTCGGAAGACTGGAACATGTCCCTGTGGACATCGATGGGGTCAGAACATTTGTGGACTTCGAGGTGATTGAGATAGTCGATGAGAGTTGTCCTTACCCCACAGTGTTAGGAATTGATTGGGATTTCAATAATTCTACTGTTATTGACTTGAAGAAAAGAAGAATGAAATTTGAAGGAGATGGCCTTAGGGTCATCACACCTCTGGATCCTGATGAAGGTCCCAGATACACAGATCCCATCAGAGAGGAAGACTACATATATGAACTAGACAACATATACAAATTGATAGCTAGACAACAGGATTACATTAATCCTACAACAAATGGAAACCTAAGCTAGTAAAGTGACAACGCATGTTCATCATATTCAGAAGAAGCACTGGAGAATTGGAAGAACCAAATGTATGAAGTATCTACAAGGAGATGTGCTAGATTAACCAGAGAAGTTCATTGGATCGGCACAACAATAAGTAACTTGCCCACCTTTCATGGTCTAAATCATTTAGAAGATTTCTTGTTGGAATTTGAAGAAATTGTACCAATACAACAAAGATTGTTGGCACTGGATGAGGCATTCAAAGAAACTCTAGCAAGATGGTGGGGTACACACAAAAACAACATTACAAACTAGATACAATGTTGCAATTTGATCACAGCATACTTTTCAGAACAAGTAGAAGGCTGTGAATTTAGGTACACAGGTCGAAGTTATCTGAAGGACCATGTGCGAAGTTGCGAGGAATCTTGGAGAAAAATTCCTCAAGAGCAGTGGGTGAAAAAATTCATTAACATGCTGGACACAACCCCTATCAATTGGTATCTTCAAGAAGAACCTTGCCTCATCACTACAGATTGGGAAGGTATGACTCAGAACTTTGTCACTGCCTTTTTATTTGAAATCCAATATCCTACAGTGGATCAAGTGTTACATATTGTAAGACAAAAAGTGTTTGAGGAGACACCTAGCCTCCCTTTGGAGAAAGAAGAGGACAAATGGACTGCGCCTCTTTAGAAATTGCAGGGTTGTTACAATATCAATGTTGATGAAGACGATGATCCCAGGAAGGTGAAAATTGTTGAAATAGAAGTACAAAGAGACATACAAGGACCAGGAGTTGAGATACCTTTCATTGGACAACCAATTAAAATCAAGAAAGTCAATATTGGAATAGAGAAAACACCGAAGCTTGCCAATGTTGGAGATTATTGGGATGTTGCCACTATTGACAAGATCACATAATTACTGCATGAATATCAGGACTTGTTTCCAACCAAGTTCACCCATATGAAGGGAATTAAAGGGCCCATGGAAGAGATGAATATCCCCTTGAAGCCATATGCAAGGACAGTTAAACAAAGACCCTACAGATTGAATCCTAAATATAAGGAGAAATTGAATATTGAATTAGACAGAATGTTGGAAGAAGGAATCATAGAACCTATTGAAGAGTCAGAATGGATTAGCCCTATGGTGGTGCGGGATAAGAAGACCAGAGAAATAAATATCTGTGTAGATCTCAGGAAGTTGAATGATTCTTGTTTGCATGACCCATTCCATCACCATTTACTAACGAAGTGTTAGATAACGTGGGAGGACAGGAGGTCTACTCCTTCACCGATGGATTTTCAAGATACCATCAGATTAGGATTGCAAAGGAAGATCGTCATAAGACCACATTTGCCATAGAATGGGGATCCTACTAGTATACAATGATGTTGTTTGTATTGAAGAATGCACCAGCCATCTTTTCTAGGGTGGTGGTCGAAGCATTCAAGGAGTTTTTACATAAATTTCTGGAAGCATATTTTGATGATTGGGCTGTTTTTAGCTTGTTGCAAAATCATATTGAATGCTTAAGACTAATGTTGGATAAGTGCAGGCAATGTCAGATTGCCCTGAACCTGAATAAGTGCATCTTCTTTTCACCCTTTGGAGTGCTACTAGGCCATATTGTGTGTAAGCAGGGATTGCTGGTAGATCCATCTAAGATTTCCATTATAGTTTATTTTCCCCCTCCCACTTCATTCAAATAGCTATGCACTGCATTGGGACATACTGGATACTACAGGAAGTTCATTAAAGGATATTCATAGATCATAGAACCCTTGGAGAATATTTTTAAGAAAGATTGTCAGTTTCATTGGTCAAAAGAATGCTAGCAGAGCTTCGACACACTGAAATAGAAAATAGTTATTGCACCTATTCTAGTTTTCCCAGATTGGAGCAAATAATTTCATGTGTATGTTGATGCATATTCTATATCATTAGGATCAATTCTAGCATAATAGTGAGAAGGATACATTGACCACCCGTTATCCTTTGTTAGAAGGAATCTATCAAAAGATGAGATTAATTACACCACCACAGAGATAGAAGGGTTAGCCATCATGTATGCCCTGCAAAATTTTCACCATTACTTGTTGGGAGGACACTTTAAAAATTTTACTGATCACTGCACACTGAAATACCTAGTCAACAATCCAGTGTTGGGGGGAAGAATATGCAGATGGATTCTACTATTTCAAGAATATTATTTCGAGATAATGGTTAAGCCAGGGAGAATGAACAAAGGCCCTGACCACTTGTCAAGGTTGGAACATGGCGAGGAACCTACTAGTTTGGAGGATACATTGTCGGATGCACAGTTTCTGGACATTAGAAAGATTGATGATCACTTTGTTGAGATAGCCTAGTTCTTGTCAATAGGAATGGAACCTAGTGAATATACAATCACTTGGAAGAAACAGCTGGTATTGCACACCACAAACTTTTCACTTATAGTTGGATAGCTATATAATATGGGACCTGATGATATATTGAGGATATGTGTTATGGATGCAAAAAGACCATTGATTTTAGCATAAGCTCATGAAGGCATCACAAGAGGACACTACGTAGGAAAAGAAACAACGAAGAAGGTTATTATTATTGGCCTCTGGTGGCCTACTTTACACAGAGATGCTAAAGACTACTATAGAGCCTGGGATGTATGCCAAAGAGTTGGGAAATTGTCCAGAAGATATGACATGCCATTATCACCCCAACTAAACTTACAAGCATTTGAGAAATGGACCATTTATTTTGTGGGACCTATAAACCCACCAGGAAAGCGCATAGGAGAAAGGTACATAATCATTGCAACAGATTACTTGACCAGATGGGCTAAAGAAAGAGCAGTTAAATATTGTAGTGAAACTACAGCTAGGCACTTCATATTTGATGACATCATAACCAGGTTTGGATGCCCGGAGATCCTTATGAGTGATCAAGGCACACATTTTATTAATAAAACCATTGAATCCTTGACTGAGGAATTTGTAGTTCATCATCAGAAGAGCACACCCTACCATCCACAAGTGATTGGGATAGTCGAAGCGTTCAATAAGATATTAGAAACAACGTTGACAAAGATTTGCAGTGTGAATAGGGATGACTAGGATTTAAGAGTACCAGCAGTACTATGGGCCTATAGAACCACTTGCAAGAAGATAACAATGAAGACCCCCTTTAAGTTGTTTTATGGTCTAGAAGCAACTGTCCCAATCGAATATTTGGTCCCTAGCTTAAGAATCACAGCCTTTACAAATATGGATGGCACTAGCGTTGTTCAATAGAGGCTTGCATAGTTGGTCGAACTAGAGGAAGACCGATTCATTGCAGGATTCCATCAGTAGGTGTAGAAGGAAATAAAAAAGGCCTACCATGACAAGCATATCAAGAATAAAGCATTTAAGAAAGGAGATCTGGTACTGGTATACGACAACAAATTCATGAAGCATCCAGGGAAGCTCAGAACCCATTGGTTGGGACCATATGAGGTTTTCTATGTTACGGAAAGAGGAGTTGCACAATTGAAGAATTTGAATGGAGAATGGAAGGAAGGATTGGTGAATGGAAGCTAGTTGAAATTGTACTATGACAACTAGCTGCCTCACATTGCTCGGTAAAAATAGAAGGAGAAAGGTTCTAGGTACCATGTGCAGTTGAAACTGGGTACTAGACACAGAAAAGACATTCTGCACACAGTGGGGGAGGAGAGAGAAGAAAGCACATGCTTTTCTACGCAGCCTAAAGTCAAAGAAAAATAGAACGATCAGATTTGAAGTGCCTCAGAACAAGTCACAGGTGAGTGTTGGGGTCCTGTTGGCCCTTGGTTCTATAATAAAGAGAATATTAAGGTAGAAAAGACAAAATGTGAACTGCACGGAAGATCAATGACTCATACTAGGTCGAAGTGAGTAGAAGAGAAGAAAAGATGGAGCAAAGTAAGAGAAAGAAATTCATTGGATGAGGAGATCAAGGAAGACAAATTAGCAAGGAAGACAGATCATGGACAACTCAAAAAGAGAAAAAATCCACCGGTAGATGCTTCAAGAGCACCACGAGAGAAAGAAGGAAAGACAGGTTGGTGAAGACCTAAAAATGCAGGCCAAGTTGAACTAGGGCTTTAGACACCTAGGGTTTTTGTATCTAGGGTTTTGGAAATTAGGTTTTAGCCTAAGGCTGTCAATGAGCTATCGTATTGTATAAATAAAGGTCAAGAGGACCTGGGATGGGTTGTTGTTGCTGTTGTTATTGTTGTCGTCGTTGGTTTGATGATGTGATGATGAGGGATTGTTTTTATTGCTGAGAGGGAAGTATTGTGCTGAGAGAGAATTCTATATTGTAAGATATTCAGCTGGGTGTGAAGATCAACCCTACATTTGGGTGCGCAGGAAGGGAAGAAGAGAGAAGAGAGCAAGAGAGAAGATATGCTAGCTAAGAGTGTAGATAGGACTGTATGATTTCACTTAATATATTATAAAGAACAGTTATGTGGATGTAGCCCTAGGGAGAGGATGAACCACGTACATATTGTTGTTGTGTGTGATTGATGTTGTGTTCTTTAACCCTTTGATATATGGTTGTTACATTAGTGTGTTAGATCTGGCAGATAAATGTGAGAAGTAGGTCTAAGATGGTAACTGATATCTATATGTTGTGTTATTGTTGTATCAGATCCACTTTACGTTTCCTCTGGTTTTAGACATATGTGTCCCACAACCCCCTATAACTACTTCAGGTGAGACTACATCTTCTTCACAGGTTTTTCCGAAAGGGACAGTAGTTAGGGATTGTTGGTGCACCATTAGAGTTGAACCCCGGGTCTGCCCTTGTGTTAACACTTTCTCATATTCTGCGATGTTTGGTTTGTTGATGTTCTTTCCATCAATGACAAACACATTCTTCCTGTAAACATACCAACAATCTCCCCCTTTGGCATTGATGGAAACCCTAAAAGGATGCACTATTTTTCTTAGAGCTCCAACTGTAGCATACAGACAACACCCTTTTCTCCCCCTTTGACATCAATGTCAAAGAAAATAGAAAGTGACTTTGTGCTCCCCCTTATGAGATATACTAGGAGCACTCTCCCCCTGATCAGAGAGATTATTTTAACTTGATAATAGGGTCACACCCAACTTCTGGTGTATATACTCAAACTGAGCTTTTGCAAGTAGTTTAGTGAAGATATCAACAATTTGATCTTTGGATGGAATATAATGCAAAGAAACAATAGTGTTGTTTACCTGTTCCCTCAAGAAGTAATAATTGATGGGTATATGCTTGGTCTTGGAGTGAAATACAAGATTCTTTGACACAATAATGGCACTAGTATTATCACAATGAATTGGGATCAGTGAATTATACTTTACCTCCAAGTATGCAAGTGTCTGAATCATCCATAATACTTGGGTACAACAATTGGCAGCTACAATGTATTCAAATTCTGTAGTCTATAAGGAAATGGAACCTTGCTTCTTGTCCAACCATGCTACAAGAGAATCAACTAAGAAGAATGCACCTCCACTTGTTCTTTTCCTTCCATCCACGCAGTTAGCCCAATTTGCATTTGAATAGACTGGTAGTTGAAAATTCTAATGCCTAGGATACCGTAGGCCATAGTTCATTGTTCCTTTCAAGTATCTGAATATTATTTTGACAACTAACAAATGACTATGTTTAGGTGCAACCTGATACCTTCCTACCATTCCAACAACATGCATTATGTTTGGATGGGATGTTGTGATGTATAATAGGCTCCCTATCATAGACCTAATGAACTCTAATCAACATCAGGTGAGTCATCATCCTTTCTTAACTTGCATCTAGTGACCATAGGCGTGCTCATAGGATTAGAATATTCCATTTGAAACCTTTTCAACATTTCTCTTAGATATTTCTCCTGAGAAAAAAATATTCCTTTAGACTTCTGAGTAATTTGTAGACCAAGAAAAAATGTTAGTTCCCCTATCATAGACATTTCAAATTTAGACCGCATGGTAGAAGCAAACCATTGTACCAATGAAGCATTATTGTTTCCGAAGATGATGTCATCTACATAGACCAACACAATGAGAAAATCATTACATTTTGTTTTGATATATAGGTTGTTGTCAATTGTTCCTCTCTTGAACCCTTTGTCTTGAAGATACTTATCTAGTTTGTAATACCAGGCACGAGGAGATTGTTTCAACCCATATAAGTCATTCTTCAGCTTGTACACAAAGTCAGGGTTATCTGACAGTTGGAAACCCTATGGTTGTTCCATATATACTTCTTATTTTATATCTCCATTTAGAAAAGATGAATTGACATCCATTTGATAGACTTTAAACTTTTTATGACACGCATAGGAAAGAAACATTATAATATCTTCTAATCTTTCTACAGGTGCAAATTTTTCATCAAAATCCAGTCCTTCTATTTGAGCATATCCTTTGCAGACCAATCTAGCCTTATTTATTACAATATTTCCTTGCTCATTCATCTTTTTTTTGTAGACCCATTTGAATCCTATTACATTTTTATTTGTTGGCCTAGGAAAGAGCTCCCAAGTGCCATTCTTTTCAATCTAGTCCAGTTCCTCATTCATTGATTTTAACCAATTTACGTCTTTATTGGATTCATTAAAGTTTTTAGGTTCCACCATGGATATGAATGCTATATGTGATTGCTCAGTGTCTTTGATTATCCTTCTCCTGGTTTGTACACTTTGTCTTTCTCACCAATTATCTGACTTTTAGGATGATTCTTTTGAGTAATTCTAGAGGAAGGATTTGATGTTGATTGTTGTCCTGACTCTTCTTGTCTGGGTGTATCTTCTCCACCTTATTCATAATCTTCTTGTGACTCTGATATTTGTTGTTCTTTATATTCATTATTCTCATCATATTTTTCATCTGGATTAGTTCTTATTCTCTGTTGATATTTTATAGGAGCTTCTTCATCAATTCGAACATCAATACAGTCTACTAATTTATGCATTTTTTTTAAAGCATCTATACCCTTTACTGTTCATTGCATATCCTAAGAATATACCTTCATTATCTCTACTATCAATTTTTCCCAGATGATCATCATTATTCTTGATGTAGCATTTACTTGCAAATACTTTGAAGTGCTTGATTGATGCAGGTCGACCAAACCACAACTCATATGGAGTTTTATCACAGTTTGGACTTAGATTCTCTTTGTTTAGAATATGAAAATTCGTGTGAACAACCTCCACCCAAAAGGTTTATGAAATGTCCCTTTCACTCATCATATCCCTTTCCATCTATTGAAGTGATCTATTTTGGCATTCTACAACTCCATCATCATTGAGGAGTACCTGGAATAGTATATTCTCTTTTAATTCCATTTCTGTCACATAATTATTTGAAATATCTTGACATAAATTCTCCTCCCTTGTCTGAGCAAATTGGCTTTAACTTCCTTCCTATTTGATTCTCAGCTAATGCCTTAAACGTTTTGAACTTCTCAAACGCATCATATTTTTCTCTCATAAAGGCAACCCACGTAAGTCAGGAGAAGTCATCAATGACTAGCATAAAGTAACGTTCTCCTCCATTTCCTTCCTTTCTTGATGGTCCACACAGATCCATATGAAAAAATTGAAGTGGTTTCTCTGAAGATGTGAAACTCTTCAATTTGAATTGAGCACGAGTCAACTTCCCCATTTGACAGGATTCACATACAGAGTTATTAGGCTTAGATATTCTTGGATGGTCTTTCACAGTGCCTTCATTATTCAATTTGACAATATGATCAAAATTCAGGTGTCCAAGCCTTTTGTGCCATAACCAACTTTCATCAAGTTTGCTTAAATTACATTTCTCCTTATCTTCCTTTAGAACATATACATTGTTTTCAGTTCTAACCCCTTTTACAATCAGCTCTCTTGTGTTTACTGTCTTTATTTTACAATTCTTGGCAGTGAAAGTGACTTCACATCCTCTGTCACATATCTGACTGACATGAATAAGATTATGCTTTAAACCATCAACAAATAATACATCTTGATCTTTTCTTCTTCCATTACTTAAGCTTACTATACCTTTACCTCTGATCTTACCTGGAGCATCATTTCTAAAGGTCACACTCCCTATTTATTTTCTTTGAGTAATAGGAACTTACTTTTATCACCTGTCATATGAATGGAGCATCCGTTGTCAATATACCAGGTGTCATTTTGTCTTTGAGATGATAACACTAATCCACACTTGTTATCTTCACTCTTCTTCCAAACCTTGACGTTTTCAGTTCTGTGATTTGAATCTGGCTTATAGTTTTTTAAGCGAGAGTCTGCATCTTTATGTCCATAATTATGGCAGATGTAACATTTTGGTTCATTGTATAAAGGATCATAACAATTGTTCTGTGAAATATACATCCTTTTCCAAGCCATGACATGATTAGAAGTCTGTGGTTGTTTGTTACTTGGTTGTCTCATTCTTTGTTGTGGTAGATATTTATTCCTTCGCTGTCTTGATTGCTCATGACTAAATCTTAAAGAACAATTTACAGCTTTGTGTCCAAACTTAGATCAGTGAAAACGATATCCATAGAAAAAATATTTGTACCTGGAAAATGGCTATCTTCTTTAAGAAAGTCGATTTCTTCCATGCTGATGATTTCCTTGAGCAGAGGATGTATTATTTATTTGTTCTACAGATTCAGTTCTGGTAGCTTTTCCTTCACTCCTCCTTGGCGATTGATTCTCTTCCTTTGTTTCTGTAGGTTTTTTGTTGTCAATGGTTGTATATTTGACAAACTTGATGGATTCTTTGTTGCTTGGCTTACTGTTACATGTTAAAATTACTCACTTTGATAGTGTCGCAAGTGTCATCATTACAAAGGTCGCAAGTGTCGCATTTTGCTCACAAGGTCGCAAGTGTCGCATTTTGCTCACAAGGTCGCAAGTGTCGCATGTTGCTCACAAGTGTCGCAAGTTTCAGGGAATCATACTGCCATGATGCGTATGTCGTGCCCATAACGACATGAGAAGGACACTTGAAACACCTCAAACATTTGATTTGGAAGAGGAGAAATGAGTCAGCAAGCTTGCAAACCTTTTTCCATCTGAAAGAACCTTAAAAACTGAGCTTTTGAAGGAGAGCACTCCCCTATACCTCTTCTTGGAGTGCCAACGCTCCCCCTTACATTGTCAGGGGGTGTTATAAAGCTCCCCTGGCCATTTTGAGGGAGCACTATAGATTTTGATAACATTGGCGCCCCCCTAAAGCCTACTAGGGAGTGCTACAACGCTCTGATGCTCCTTTTGAGGGAGCACTACCTATTATGGGTAGTTGTTAAGTTGTTGAAATGAATGGGGGAAGGATCCTTTCATTCTTGGAAGGCAGTTGGATTCGAATCCCT
>SNQJ01S0053203.1:62168-84924 GCA_010110895.2 Picea sitchensis
GAATCAGTTATGTATATAATCTTGAAACTTTTTGTTGTCACAGGGGCAGACCCTGGGTTCATCTCCAAGAGCGCACCAACAAGCCCTAACTACTGGCCCTTTTGGAAACACCTACGAAGCAGATGCAATCTCACCCGAAGCAGTTATGAGGGGGTTGTAGGACAGGGATGTCTACAACTAAGGGGAATATCAAGTGGATCTAACATAGGAACAACACAACATTCATATATCACTTATCATCTTAGATCTATTATGAACATCTACTTATCAGATCTAAAACAATAATACAATCACAGTATATCAATGACAAAGATAAAATACCAATCACACACAACACAAGATGTACATGGTTCACCCTCTCTCTAGGGATACACCCACAGAACTATGCTTTATATTATATTAAGACAAAGCATACAGTTCTTGTCTGGGCTCTCAGCTAGCAAATCTCTTCTCTTCTCCTTTCTTTCTCTCCCCTCCTTGCACACCCAGCTGCAGGGTTGATCTTTGCACCCAGCTAAAGATCTTACAATACTAGAAGGCTCTCACAATTAGCACTGCTCTCTCACACAATAGTAATCTCTCACAATAGCACCACTAAATCGACAACAATATTGTACCAACCCAAAGTACCAACCCAAACTAGGCCCTCGTGACCTTTATTTATACATTACAATCACTTCACCGACATCCTTAGGCCGAAACCTAGGTGTCAAAACCCTAGATACAAAAACCCTAGGTGTCTAAATCCCTAAGTCAACTTGACCCACATTTTTCAGTCTTCGTTAGCCTGTCTTTCCTTTCTTCTCGTGCGGTGCTCCAAAGCATCCAATGGTGGATTTTTCCACTTGTTGAGTTATCCATGATCCTTATTCCTTGCTAATTTTTCATCCTTGATCTCCTCATCCAATGACTTTCTTTCTCGGACTTTGCTCCATCTTTTCTTCTCTTTTTCTCACTTCAACCAAATAACAGTCTCTACGACTTGCACGAAGTTCACATTTTTCCTTTTCTTCCTTGATATTTGCTTGCTTCCCTAACCAAGGGCCAACAGGCCCCCAACACTCACATGTGACTCATACTGAGGAACTTCATATCTTCTCCTTATGTTTTACTTCGACTTCTGACTACACAGTGCAACCTCTTCTTTTTGCTCTATGGATCCTTTTCCTCCTTTGTGTAGACTGTCTTTTCTATGTCTGGTACCCATTTTCAACTGCACCTGGTACCTAGAACCTTTTCTTCATTCTCCTACTGAGAGTTGTGAGGAAGCTGGTTGTCATAATGAAACTTCAGTCGGATCCCATTCACTAATCCTTCCTTCCACTCCCCATTTAGAGTCTTCAATTGTGAAGCTCCTCCCTTTGTAACATAGGCGATCTCATATGTCCCTAGCCAATGCATTGTGAACTTCCCAGGATGTTTGATGAACTTAATGTCATATATCAAGACTAGATCACCTTGTTTGAATGCCTTCTTCTTGATGTGCCTGTCATGATAGGCCTTATCTCTTTCCTTCTGTACTTGTTGATGGAATCCTGCAACAAATCTATCTTCCTCCAATTCAACCAAGTGTGCAAGCCTCTATTGAATAGTGCCAGGCTCGTCCATATCCATAAAGGAAACAATTATCAGGCTTGGTACCAAATATTCCATTGGAACAAGAACTTCAAGACCATATACTAACTTAAAAGGTGTATGCATTGTCAGCTTCTTGCAAGTGGTTCTATAGGCCCATAATACTGCTGGTACTCTTAAATCCAAATCACCCCTATTCACATTGCAAATCTTCGTCAGCGTTGTCTCCAAGATCTTATTGAATGCTTCAACTATCCCATTTTCTTGTGGATGGTATGGTGTGCTCTTCTGATGGTGGACTGCAAATTCTTCATTCAAGGCTTCAACTTTCTTATTGATGAAATGTGTTCCTTGATCACTCATAAGGATATTTGGGCATCCAAACCTGGTTATGATGTCATCAAATATGAAGTGCACAGTTGTAGTTTCACTATAGTCCTTGATTTCTCTTGATTCAACCCATTTGGTCAAGTATTCTTTTGTTGTAATTATGTACCTTTCTCATGTACACTTTCCTGGTAGATTTATAGGTCCAACTAAGTCAATGGCCCATTTCTCAAATGCTTGTGGGGTTAGTTGTGGGGATAATGGAATTCCATATCTTTTGGATGGTTTCCAAACTCTTTGGCATACATCGTAGGCTCTAGAATAGTCTTTAGCATCTCTGTGTAAGGTAGGCTACCAAAGGCCAGCTCTGAGAACCTTCTGCGCAGTTGCTTTCCCTACATAATGTCCTCTTGCGATGCCTTCATGAGCCTCTGCAAGGATCAATGGTCATTCTACCTCCACAACACATCTTATTAATATCTCATCATGTCCCATATTGTATAGACGTCCAACTATAAGTGATAATTCTGTGGTGCGCACTACTAGTTGTTTCTTCTAAGGAATTGTATACTCACTAGGTGTCATTCCTATTGATAGGAACTAGATTTTCTCTGTGAAGTGGTCAACGATCTTTCTAATGGCTAGTAGTTGTGCATCCGGTAGTGCATCCTCTAAAATAGTTAGCTCTTCTCCATGTTCCAACCTTGACAAGTGGTCAGGGCCTTTGTTCATCCTCCCTTGCTTTACTATGATCTCAAAATCATATTCTTGAAATAGCAGAATCCATCTGCATATTCTTCCCCCCAACACTGACTTGTTGACTAGGTATTTCAGCGTGAAATGATCAGTAAACATTTTAATGTGTCCTCCAAACAAGTAGTGGCGAAACTTATGCAATGCACACACCATGTCTAACCCTTCTCGCTCTGTACTAGTGTAATTAATTTCTATCATTGATATCTTCCTGCTAGAAAAGGCTAACGGGTGGTCAATATCTCCTTCTCTAGGTTGTGCTTACATAGGTCCTAAAGTAATGGAAGACACATTGACATGCACATGAAATTCCTTGGTCCAATCTGGAAAAACCAGAATGCATACAGTAACCATTTTATGTTTCAATGTGTCGAAGCTCTGCTAGCATTATTCTGTCCAATTAAACTGACAATCCTTCTTCAACAATTTTTCCATGGGATCTGTGATCTAAGCATATCCTTTGATGAACTTCATGTAACATCTTGTGTGTCCCAGTGCAGTGCGTAGCTGTTTGACTGAAGTAGGAGGGGGTAGATCAACTATAATGGCAATTTTGGATGGATCTACCAACAATCCTTGCTTGCCTACAATATGACCTAAGAAAACTCCAAATGGTGAAAAGAAAATGCATTTCTTCAAATTCAAAGCAATTTGACACTGCCTGCATTTGTCCAACATTAGCCTTAGACATTCAATATGATTTTTTAGTAAACTAAAAAAATTCCAATCATCAAAATATGCTTTTAGAAATTTATGCAGAAATTCTTTGAATGCTTTGACCACCACCCTGGAGAAGATGGTTGGGGCATTCTTCAATCCAAATGGCATCACTGTATATTGTTAGGATCCCCATTATATTGCAAACATGGTCTTATGGCGATATTCCTTGGCAATCCATATCTGATGGTATCCTGAAAATCCATCTGTAAAAGAATATACTTCTTGGCCTCCCACATTATCTAACACTTCATCAGTAAATGGTGTAGGGAAGGGGTCATGCAAACAAGCATCATTCAGCTTCATGAGATCTGAATATATCCTGATCTCTCCTATATTCTTGTCTTGTACCACCATAGGGCTAATCCATTCTGACTCTTGGACAAGTTCTATGATTCCTTCTTCCAACATTCTGTCAAGCTCAATTTTCACTTTTTCCTTATATTTAGGGTTTGGTCTGTATGGTCTTTGTTTGACTAGTCTAGCATCTGGATTTAAAGGAATTCTCATCTCTCCCATAGGCCCTTTAATTCCCTTAATATCAATGAACTTAGTTGGAAACAAGTCCTGATATTAATGCAGTAACTCTATAATTTTGTCAATGGTTGCAGCAGTAATATCCAACATTTGCAAACTTTGGTGTCTTCTCTGTTCCAATATTAACCTTCTTAATCTTAATCGGTTGTCTAATAAATGGTAACTCAACTCCTGGTCCTTCCACATATATCTGGCCCTCTGTTTCTACGATGTTCACCTTCCTAGGATCATCATATTCATCGACATTGATGTTATAATAGCCTTGCAGTTTTTGGAGAGGTGGAGTCCATTCATCCTCTTCTTGTTCCAAACGAAGGCTAGATTCCTGCTTGAATACTTTTTGTCTCACAATATGTAATGCTTGATATACTGAAGGATATTGGATTTGAAATAAGAAGGTGGTTACAAAATTTTGGGTCATACCTTTCCAATCTGTAGTGATGAGGCACAGTTCTGCTTGAAGGTACCAGTTGATAGGTGTCGTGTCCAGTGTGTTGATGAGTTTGTGTACCCATTATTCTTGAGGAACATTGCTCCAGGATTTCTCACAGCTTCGCACATGGTCCTTTGGGAAGCTTTGACCTATGTATCGAACTTCATAGCCTTCTACTTGTGATAAGAAGTGCGTTGTCATCAAGGTACGACATTGTATCCAATCTTTAATGCTACTTTTGTGTGCCCCCCACCATCTTGTTGGTGTGGCTTTCAAGGCCTCATCCATCACCAATAATCTTTGTTGTATTGGTACACTTTATTCAAATTCCAACAAGAAGGTTTCTAAAGGGTTTAGACCATCAAAGGTGGGTAAGTTACTGATTGTTGTGCCAATCCAACGAACTTCTCTGGTTAATCTAGCACATATTCTTGTAGATACTTCATAAATTTTATTCTGCCAATTCTCCAGTGCTCTTTTGAGTTTGATGAGCGTATGTTATCACTTCACCAGCTTAATTTTCCATCAGTTATGGGATTAATGTAATCCTGTTGTCTGGTTGTCAATTTGTATATGTTTTCTAGTGCATATGTGTGGTCTTCTTCTCTGATAGGTTCTGTGTACCGTTGACCTTCACATGGATCTAAAGGTGTGATGAACCTAAGGCCATCTTTTTCAAAATTCATATGTCTCTTATTTAAATCAACCATAGTGGAATTATTAAAGGCCCAATTAATTCCTAACAACGCAGGGTAAGGGCAGGTGTCATCAACTATCTCAATTACCTCAAAATCTACAAATGTTCTTACTCCATCAATGTCCACAAGGACATGTTCTAATCTTCCAAAAGGGCTTACAACTTGTTTATTAGCCATCCTAAGCCTGATAAGGGAGTAGATAAACTTTAGTTTTCCCATCAGTGCCCAGGTGTGCTTCATCAAGATATTGACCTACGACCCTAAGTCGAGGACTACATAGTCTATCTCATACTCTCCTATTTGAGCATTCAAATGTAATTCCTTATTTGTCCTTCTCTTCTTACCAATTTGGTGTACTTCCCTATTCAGTAAGGGGTCTATCTTTCCTAGCTCATATTGTTTGACCAAATTTTGTAATTCTTGTATACCGCTTTCATCCTGAATAAACTTAATACAAGTATATAGAAATTCCATGAACTTGCTTACCTCTTTTCTTGCTTTCGACGAAGCAGACTGATCAAATGCTAGAGGCATTCCATATTCTCTCACTTCTGGTCTTGTCTTTGATGAAGAACCCTGGTCTCCTCCGAATTTGTTTATGGCTTCCTCAAATGTTTGTCTTTCTTTCTTTGCATCAAACATTTGGGTCCTCTCTATAGCCTTCCTAATTCCTGAGTCTGTTGTAATCTTCCCTTGGGTCATTCTATCTTCTCCTATAACAATGCCTACTCTGGTCATAATAGTGACTCTAGGGTCTTCTCTACAAGGCTCAACATATATCGGTTTCACTTGCGGGTTCTGCTGAGATCCTTGTCTCTCCTGAATCTTAGCTAGCAGCACAAGACAATCTTATATAACATGTTCAAACGAGCTGCAGTAGATACAAGTGGTACAAGGGTTCTGACAATCCCTTGCGAGGTGTCCTAGTTGTGCATAGTTATAACAGATTATCTGTCCTCGGCCTCGACCCATTCCTCCTCATCGTCCTCTTCCTCTGAATCCACCATGAGGATTGAGTTTGCCTCTCCCAGGAGAGTTATATTGTGTAGTGTTTCCTTCTTGTTGTACTTCACCTTGAATTTTGTATATGTCTCTTGACCTTTCATGCATGAGATCGTAAGATATACAATATCTATCATCATGTCCCGTGGACTTGCAGAACGTGCAATACAAATTTGTAGGTGTCTGAACATACTTTTGCATGTAGTATCACTCACCAGGGTGATTTCTATTTCTGCATACCTCGCACAAAGGTAAGGTGACTTGCTTCAAAGGGTTTGGAGCACCAGAATCCAAGTATGCATTGAATAGGGGACAATGTTCCTTGTCATGGCCTTATGATCTGCATCTGACGTACCAGATGTATTCTCTATTATCTTTTCCCTTATCTTTCTTCATGTCTTCAACCTATAGAGACAAACTGGTTAGCTGACTCAAGATCTTACTCATACCTGAGTTGGATTCTTTCATAGGGGTTGATTCGAGCTTCATGGAAATCTCCAGTGCCTCAGAATACAAAGCAATATTATGTTTCATCAGAGGAATTCTGATGTGTGCTAAGAGGGAAACAATGAACCATTCTTTGTTCTGTTCATCTAGGATCTAAAAATTCAATCAACCTGTTAAGGTTTTGAATATATGTTCAAACTCCCAAATATGTTCATCCACCTTCTACTTGATCTCTTTTATCTCTGTAATACATTGTGACTCCAACTTGGGTTTCTTGAACTCTGCAATCAACACACTCTTAATCTGATTCAATGGCTTAGGCTGTGCAAGTCCTTGAACAAGCTTCATGTACCAACTCAGTGTGTGGTCCCTTAGAGTGGTACTGAACTATGTTCTTTTGACAGCTTCATCGGTGACATTTTTAATACTCCATGTGGCTTCACATAGGAACCAGTGTTGATCGGGATCTTCAGATCCATCTCCCCTAAAAATATGAAGCCTCATCTCATCTTCCATAGATATTCCTAGGGTTCCTGACTGAATGTGTGGTGGACTACTATTGACAGTGCTCTGGAAACTCTAGTGACTGGGATTACTCTGGTTGCTTAATACTACTGAATCAACAGGAGGGATGACAGTACTTACTTCGATGGTCTGCGTAGTTTCTGAGGTTTTAGGTTCTTCCTGATGAAGCTCTTTGTCTTTCCCTTCCTCTTTCCCGGTAGGTTCTGAATTCTCTTCATCCATCATATCTGCCTCTTCTCCACTATAGAAACCCTCCTCCCCGTGGTTCTGCTTGAATAGGTTCGCAATGTGAACTTCTCTAAACACTCTCCCACTGCCCGTATGTCCAGTTTTTGTGTCATTGTTGTTGTCCAAATTCTTGAACATTAGCCTTCCTAGATCCAACCAATCTATTGTATATTCAAGATGTTCTTCTCATGCAATAGAATCTTGAGTCTCAACTTTAGGAATTGTAAAAAAATTCCTCTGGGTACCTTAAAGAAATATCTCTCAACTTGGTTGTATGACTCTACTTTGTCAACAACAAAAACTATGATGTACCCTCTAATGGTGCTATCAAACCAGTGATCTATTTCTCATGATATGGCGTTATCAACTCTCTTGACCTTCTTGATCAGCTCCGACGTCCAAACCACAGGAGGTCTAGATTGAATGTTGAAATGGGTATCTGCTAATCTAGCTAGCCACTCATATAGATCCTGATGGATTCCCCCAAAGAAAATTTTGTGTATATCAGTGAAGATATATCTCTCCAACCAATCCTCTGTACTAATATTAGGGTTCTTGTTTTGGGATTCAACAAAGTCCTTTTATTGATCTTCTATCCACTTTTGAGTCTTTGTCTTTGATGGAAACCACCTTGACATTCCCTCAATAAGATTATTGTCCCAACAACAAAACCATTTGTTGGCACAGGGGCATACCCTGGGTTCATCTCGATGAGCGCACCAACAATCCCTAACTACTGGCCCTTTCAGCAACACCTGCAAAGCAGATGCAGTCTCACCCGAAGCAGTTATGAGGGGTTTGCAGGATAGGGATGTCTACAACTAAGGGGAATATCAAGTGGATCTAACACAGGAACAACACAATATTCATATATCAATTATCAGCTTAGATCTATTATGCACATCTACTTATCAAATCTAAAACAGTAATACAATAATCATATATCAATGAAAGAGATAAAAACCAATCACACACAACACAATATGTATGTGGTTCACCCTCTCTCTAGGGATACATCCACAAAACTGTGCTTTATATTATATTAAGACGAAGCATATAGTTCTTGTCTGCGCTCTTAGCTAGCAAATCTCTTCTCTTCTCCTTTCTTTCTCTCCCCTCCTTGCGCACCCATCTGCAAGGTTGATCTTCACACCCAACTAAAGATCTTACAATACCAGAAGGCTCTCACACTTAGCACTTCTCTCTCACACAACAATAATCTCTCACAATAACACCACTAAATCGACAACAATATCGTACCAACCCAAAGTACCAGCCCAAACTAGGCCCTCATGACCTTTATTTATACATTACAATCACATCACCGACACCCTTAGGCCAAAACCTAGGTGTCAAAACCCTATATACCAAAAACCTTGGTGTCTAAAACCCTAGGTCAACTTGACCCACATTTTTTGGGCTTCGCCAACTTGTCTTTCCTTTCTTCTCATGCGATGCTCCAAATCATCCAATGGTGGCTTTTTTCACTTGTTGAGTTGTCCATGATCCTTATTCCTTGTTGATTTGTCATCCTTGATATTTTCATCCAACGACTTGTTTTCTCGGACTTCGCTCCATATTTTCTTCTCTTTTTCTCACTTCGACCAAATAACAGTCATTGCATCTTGCACGAAGTTCGCATTTTTCCTTTTCTTCCTTGATCTTTGTTTGCTTCCCTAACCAAGGGCCAACACTTTTCTTGGTATTTTTTGATTCCTTTTAGATTATTATTTAATGTGTTGTTGATAACTTATCATGAATAGATATACAATATTTGATCAATCACATAGAATACACAGAGACATTGATTTTCATGAGGAAACCCATAATTTTGAAAACCTCTTCTTTGTAGGATGTCAATCAAGCTCCAACTTTCATGTACATCACAGTCTTTGATCTCCAACTCAAATATGAGGCTACAACCTCTGATACCAAGCTACAACTTGCAAATAAAACCAACTAGATGGAAGCACAAACTCCCAAAACATATTCTATCACCAACTAGAATTTAGAGGACTGCAATCCTCCCTAGCACCACACTACCACCCTGATTGAATATTACAAAACTTTACTTACTTGACATGTCTCTAATATGGTCTATTACAACTCCATGCCTCCTCTTCCTTCTTCAGCTTCTATACTCTATTTTGATTCTTCATCGTTCAACTTCTATGCTTTTCTCTTTTTCCTCCTGCGCTCAACACCACCTCCTGTTCAACTTCTCTTCTACCTTTTATTCTATGTGATGCCTCTACATCCTCTTCACTATGCCACATATATCCCCTTCAGATTATGCATTGTGTCAATTCCTACCCACGTGCATCACTCTCCGTGAGATACACTATCTCTTCTCTATTCTGCATGTATTTCACACATCGAGTCATCTGCCTGATCATCATGCGAACTCTTCATCTTCTTTGGTCGCTATTCAAGGTTATTTGGCTTCTCTGGTAGTTATCCTGAGTATATTTTTCTTCTCTGTCAGTCAAAATTCTTTGTCTTCTCTGGAAATTACAACCAACCATTTTTTTTGGCTTCTTTGGCTTCTAAGTCCCTTCCTTCATGTGACCTATGGAGGTGACCATACGCCTATTCAAAAGGTGCTTCACTTTATTTTTCTAGCAAGCACTAGCTCCCTATTTTCCAATATGACCTTGGGTGATTAACATCACATGACCACGTGATTGTGGGCATGAGCTCTCTTCTCATTAGCCCCTTGTCACATGTGACCTCGGGCTATGTTCTTGCATAATCAAACGATTGTGGGTGCGTCCAATAGTGGTTTGGGATTAACTTCTTTTCTCCCCGCAATCTACCTCCAAATGCCACGTACCCCTTCTCTGATACCATGTTTTCAATTGCGGCCTTCCCTTAGAAAATTAACTTTCGAGCAACTTCTAATCCCGCAATCAGTCATGATCATCGATCTCACGGTCTCTGATAGATTCCATCGATCAATGGCTCTGATCAATTGTCTTTTCCTTCCTTCTTTCCTCTATCCATGTGTGATCCTTAGACTCATCGACCAAGTGACATGTAGCCCTCCAAACCAACGGATGAGATTGATTTCTCCTTTCAGGCTTCGGGAGCCTTGATTCTCAAACTCTGCTTTCTCCTAGAGCATTTCACCCGAAGTCCATGATCTAACAAAGCAAGGTTTTCTCTAATCAACAATCACAATCCCTTCGGGTATTCGGGGTTCAGAAATATCAAATTTCCAACCTTTGAAAATTCCTTTTCTTTTTCCTGGAGCTAACAATCCACTGACGCGTGTCCCTTTCAGATCAACAGTCACGATCCTTTCGCATATCCGAACTTCAGAATTCTCAATTCTCAACTGGAAATCCTTGAAGTGATATTTCTCCAAACTCTCAGATCAGCTAACACGCACTCCTCTTGAAGATCAATGGTTGAGATTTTTCTTCGGCGATTTTCACGTTCTCCCCATCCACAAACGTCCGAAGTTGTGGATCTCGCGCCACCTGTCCTCCTCGACGATGGACAACCCCAAACCACTTTGGGACTTCAGAACTCTGGGAAAGTGTTGGTGGTAAAGCTCCTGAAGTAAAACTCCTAGGGTGATGTCACCTACTTACGTCACTTGATGACGTGTCATGAGCCTAGTAGTTTCCACGTGTCACTCGGATTTTTGATTTGCATGTACCTGAAATGCCGAATCAACTTGACACTTGTCATTTTATGATTGTGCCACATTTCCTTACTGGCGTAGTCTTGCTGACGTGGAACCTCATTCACTTCAGGACTTCTGCCTTCAGGACTTTGGGTATTTCGACTTTTCAAGTCACCAATTATTTCGAAGTGAGAATCCCCGAATAGTAACCTCCTCGCAACTTTTAGACCCAAACTAAATGTTGTTTGTCGATCATGTTCTTATTCTGCGATGCTGATTTTCTAGCTTATTTTGTCCTTCCACTTTAAAATGATTTGACGACTGACATTTACTTCGACTCTACGGCTCTCCGGGCTTCGGGGATTAAGATCTCAAACTGAAACTCTCGAAGTGATTTCTTCGGAGCATAAACTCATCACATCTTTAGACCTAAAAAGAATGTTGTTCGTTGATCAAGATCTTAGATCAATGACTCTTTCTTATCCTGTCCTTCCACTTAAATCAATTTGACGACTGACGAAAATTCGGATGATTAAATTATCAATCGTTTTTCCCTGCTTATCCTATCCTTCCATTAGTTCAATCTGATGATTATTGGTCCTCTGGATCGATGATCCAATGACCATTGTTGCTCTTCCTCCCGAGCTTCTGATCTCTCCGAATTAGAAGGTTTTATAAGTGTTCACGGGTCTCGAGCTTTACTCCTCCCACGAGTTTGTCTCTTGGACCTCATCTACACTTCTGGAAAATGCTATCTCTTTTGAGCTTTCTCGTCTTCTGTGCTCTTGAGGTTTGGTTTTCTTCTTTTCTTTCCATCAATGAAAATCACATTTTTCTTGTAAACATGCCAACAGACTATACCCCCATGACACCATGTGTATGTCTCCCTTCAAGTGACACTTTGGTATTTCCCCCCAAGAGAATCGATTAAATCTATGGATTACCTAGTCTTTGGACCTTAATTAACTAATGGAAATAAATGGGCTTGGAAAAAGAATGCATTGAAAATGAAGGTGCAACACACCCTCTACAAAGGCACCCATAAATGAGACACTACGATCCCTTGTATGTCATGAACCCCATGCTCAATGGTCTTGCCCCCATCCATATCATATTCTCCACATACCTTAGAGATGGGTTCACTTTGGAAACACTCCTTGACTTAGGGGATGATTCACCCAATAGGTCACATTATCAACTTTCCCATACTTAAACTTGGAAAATTGCATAGGGTCTTTGATAACTTGTTTAGTTTGATGAGGTGGTTTTCAATGCACATACTTAGATAGCTATTTTATTGACTTGATTTACTTATCATGATGCATTTTACTTGATATCCTTGGATGGCATATTCATTGTCTTTGTAGGACATTGCTTGGTGGACAGATTTGGAAGAACAAGCCTAGCTTGGGATTCCTTGGGGCTTGAAGCCCATAGGATGGATACCATGGCCCACACAATGGATGATGATGGTGGCATTTAGAGGCCTATGATACATCTTGGAGGATCCATCCTATCCCATTTCTAGAGAAACGTTTTTCTCTTGAGGCAAAAACATCACACTTGAGTAGATTGACGTCACCTTAGGGATAGGGCTAGGGTTTTGGTGGTGAAGGTTTTGACAATGGAAACTTGGCACGTTTTGATGGGAGAATGCTTGGATTAAAGGAGGAAACCCTAGCACATGAGAGGGATTCCCTATAACTCCCAACGATTTCCATTCTTTACTCCAACGTCTTGCAAAAAGTGTTAAAACGTCACCCTAAGAGAGGGATGGCATCATACTAGGGTTTCTTATGTCCAATTTTTAAAAGTTAAATTTGAATTTATGTGTAAAGGGGAATGTTGGCACATGAGAAGACCTAGGGTTCAATGCTTCAAAAATGCACCAACAAAACCCTAACTACTGACCCTTTTAGCAACACCTGCGAAGTAGATGCAGTATCACCCAAGGTAGAGGCAGGGGGGGTTACAGGACTCAGGTGTCTATAACCAAGTTGGCACATAGATATATGATTATAAAACTTCTAAAGAGTACTTAGGAACAACATTCATCAACCTATTAGTCTTACTCACATCGTAGATCAAACCCTAAGTACAAATTAGCGCAGTAACAATGAAAACATATACATCGCACTTAGCATCATAAGTTAGATATAACACATTCAACATAAATAAAGAACTAAGCATTCATAGATCTATCTACCATATATAACAATCACTACACTAAGAATATTCACAACATAAACGTTATAGCACAAAGAAAACCATCAACACATGATATACGTGGTTCACCCAGTGTGGGGCTATGTCCACCAACAACTTCTTCTTATTTATTAGGCTTCAATCTCTTACATTCGTCTGCTCCTGTGCACTAAGCCACAGAGCCTAGCTTCACACCGGACAGGTGATATATGCACTAAGCACTAGATCCACCTTCCCAAAATAAAGTCAAGGCACATAACCAACTCCTCTATCAAGAACGGAGCCTTACATACATGTTATGTTGCAGAAAGCAAAGTGGAACTACTTGTCTCTTGAACTTAGCCAATTACATCCTCTACATCGCTTCGCTTAGCTTTTACATTGCAGTCTTACTTATTTATACTTTTACATTTACAAAAAGGCCTAATAATGGGTAAACCCATGGGCCGACATCCCATAAACAGTTACAAAACCCTAAGAACCCCATGTTGGGTCCAAAAAGACCAAAAAACAAGTGAGATCCCGCGATCTCAGCTCCACCTGGGCGCTCCATCTTCAACCAACCTGTTGAATTCCAAAAAGTGGTAAAACCTGACCAATATTTCCTCAAAGCTTGGTCAAGGGTCAACATGCCCCCAACACTCACCTGTGACTCATCCCGATTCACTCATATCTAGGCAATGCTTCTTCGAAGTCCTCGAGCTTATCTTGATCCACCTCGACTTGCTTCTTCGTGTGAGCCTCTTGATCAATTAACTCCTGGATCATTTTATATATAACATGCCCTTCTAGGTGTTGTTCCATTGTCACAACCACTTTGTCTAGTTGTGAACCTTGTCCTTTGATCTCTTCAAACCCTATGTAGGCTTCCTCCTGCACCAGTTGTAGTCTCTGTGTAACTTCCATTACTCTGCCATGGATGGAAGTAATCTGTTGTTGGGCCACACACTATTCTTGTGATATCTTCATTCTCTTGACTGCAGTGAGTGAATTCATCTGCGCTTGAACTATCAGCACCTACTGCTGCACCTACTGTAGATGTGCTTCTAACTTCCTAAGATTTGGATCTTATGTGAGGCATTCCTAGGTCTGCGTTCTCCTATCACTCAACTGTTTTCATTTTGAGGTGAAGGCCCTGATCCTTCCAACTATATTCTTAGAGGATTCCTCTCTATGGTCATGCACTTCCTATAGAGTGCTTGGTACTACTTGGATCTCCAACTCCATTACCCTTGCTTTAAGTTCATGGATAGCCTCAGCAAGCTTCATTACTTGAACCTCAACTGGTTCATTTTCCTCTTGTGCCAAGCTTGGCACAGAGCGAAGTGTTATTCTCACCACTTCTTTGACTGTAGTCTTCTCTGCAAGAATTTGGTCCTTTTCCCTCTTTATCTTCACTTTGTCTTCCTCGATCATCGCTCAAAGCTCATCCTTCTCATTTTCATAAGAGGTTATATAGTACAATGCTACTCATAATTGCTCCAAGATCTCTTCTTTTTCTTTCTTCAAGGATTCTATAGCCTTCTCTTTCTCCTCTTGGACTCGCTGAAGTCGAACCTCTGTTTCATATGCAAGTCTGTGAAGTTGGGATGGCTCATCCCCCAACTCTGCAGTCTCTAACGAGGAAGACAAAATAGGGACTGCACAGACTGAGCAAATAGTTTTATGTACTTCACTCAGTTCCTTTTCTATCCTGTCATATAGTTCATCCTGCTTCACTCCATATCCCTGCAGGATGTCCTCAGAAGCATCCTCCATTGCTCCATGGACTAGACTAATTTCATCCTTTTTGAGTGTGGCCTCATCCAAGACACAATCTATGTTAAAGTATCCTATTCTTGTACTTATGTGTTGTTTTACATTCATGAGCTCTGGTAAACTGACATCTTTGTGATCATTCATTGCTTCTTTTAACTGTACTAATGTAGCATGGAATTCCTTTGATTCTTTCTCTTTCTGATTCTCTAACATGTTGTTTATCCTTTCAACTTTAGCAATCATCCTTGGACAATCTTCAACTTCATGACTAAAATTTTTACAACAAAGACAAATAGGACCTAGACCAGGGCATTCCTTATCAAGATGTCTCAGTCTTCTACAGTTATAACATAGTGTCAATCCTCTCTTTCTCGTGTATGTTCCCCATCCTCTCCTGTACTACGCACTAGGATCACAGTGCTGGACCTACAATCTGCAAAAGTTCTTTCTAGGTTCCTGCATCCACTTATTAGTCCAAAAATTCTTTCTATGCATAGGAATAACATATCTTTATTTATTTCTATCAAATTTATTTAGATCAACTCTTTCTTCTAGTCGTACCCTAGCTTTCAGACTCAGACAAACTCTATCAAACATACCTATATTCATGTTTTCGAAACAAAAATGTTCACTTTTCTTATTCTATCAAAGCACAAAGCTTTACCTCTTTCAAGATCTTACCTCTTTTCTTCAGATCAGGTTTCTTTCTTAGCACAAAGCTTCGCAATTCAAGTAGAGTACTGTGCACTACAACAACTAATCTACGCACAAATATTCTCTTTTCTTTACTTCTATTCCTAGAAATCACAGTTCCAAGTCCCAACAACAGAACAATTTGTTGGCATAGGGGAAGACTAAGGGTTAAACACTTCAACAATGCACCAAAAAAACTCTAACTATCGGCCCTTTCGGTAACACCTGTGAAGCAGATGTAGTCTCACCCGAGGTAGAGGCAGGGGGGTTACAGGACTTAGGTGTCTGTAACCAATTTGGGACACATATCCGTGATTATAACACTTCTACAGAGTACTTAGGAACAACTTGCATTAACATATTAATCTTACTCACATCGCAAATCAAACCCTAATTACAGATCGACGCAGTAACAATGACATCTTATACATCGCACTTAGCATCATAAGTTATATTTAGCACAATCAACATAAATAAAACACTAATCATTCATAGATCTATCTATCATCTATAACAATCACTGCACTAAGCAGATTCACAACATAAACATTATAACACAAATAAAACCATCAACACATGATATACGTGGTTCACCCCAGTGTGGGGCTACGTCCACCAACAAATTCTTCTTCTTTATTAGTCTTCAATCTCTTACATTATTCTACTCCTATGCACTAAGCCACAGATCCTAGCTTCACACCAGACAGGTGATCTGTGCACTAAGCACCAGATCCACCTTCCCAAAATTAGGTCAATGCACAGATCCAACTCCTCTATCAAGCACGGATCCTTACATACATGTTATGTTGCACAAAGAAACTAATAACTACTTTCCTCTTGAACTTAGCCAATTACATCCTCTACATCGCTTCACTTAGCCTTTACCTTGCAGTATTACTTATTTATACTTTTACATTTACAAAAAGGCCTAATCATGGGTAAACACATGGGACAACATCCCATAACCCATTACAAAACCCTAAGAACACCATGCTGGGTACACAAATCCCACAAAACAAGTTAGTTCCCACAATCTCAGCTCCACCTGGGTGCTCCATCTTCGACCAGCCCATCGAATTCCAAAAAGTGGTCAAACCTGACCATGATTTCCTCAAATATTGGTCGAGGGCCAACAGGGAAAAATAAGGGTTGTTGACCCCTTATTTTGTGGTTTACCCTAAATTTAAGTGGACAAACACTTTTTAGGGGATTTGTATAAATAGAGATCAAACTCTTGTCATTTTATCATAGCTCTCCCATGGTGAGAAGACTACTTCGTTGAAATTTGCGCCCTACTTGGAAAATTTGATCTATCTCTCTTTTCTATTATCTCTTGTGATGATTTATCTTGGCTATTGGATGAAGAATTAAGGAACTATCTTTATTGGAGGTTATTTCTTTATTTTATGGTGGATTTTTCTTGGTTAAAAGGAGTTTATCTTGTTAATGCTTGGACTAGGTAAGGAATATTTCTTGTTATTATTTGTTTTCTTGGTCACAAGGTTAATTTGCTATGATTTTTTGGAGAATAAGGAAATACAACCCCACTAATCCCATAATAATTGTCTTGGAATGATTTGTTTCATAAAGGAATACTAGGAGAAGTAAAAGGGATTACACCCTCGTAAGTTTTTCCTAGTTAATTTTTCTTTCCTTGGGGACTAAAAGGGATTACACCCCCAATGAAGCAACACATCTAGTGCTTTAATTTAAAAGACTCCATAACCCAATATTTAAAGGCACTAATCTCTTGCATTAGAGAAATAAAATCATTGCATTGGGATACATAGAATCACGAGATATTGAAATTGTTTAAGTTGGGATCTTTTCTATATGATTTGTTGGCATAGGGGTAGACCCGGGGTTCAAGTCTACAACAACGCACCAAAAAAACCCTAACTATCGTCCTTTTCGACAACACCTGTGAAGCAGATGAAGTCTCACCTAAGGTAGAAGCAGGGGTGGTTGCGAGACTCAGGTGTCTGCAACCTTAGCTGGGACACAACTCTGTGATTATATCGCTTACAGAGCACTTAGCATTGATCATTCATCAATATTCAACCCCTATTATACTTTGCAGATAGCATAAAGCATCACAACATTCACTTAGATCTAAGGTATCTTAGTACTTAGCAACAGTAAAATAGATTAGATCTAGTAGATCACCACTAAGCATCTTCATACATATCAGATCTACTATTCATACACATCTAATGAAGCACAAATCATAAGTATATCCATCTAAATATATCAAAGCACTTTGCAAAAGAAGGGATAAACACATCAAGTCAAAGCACAAAGCATAACACACAGATTTACGTGGTTCACCCCCACTCTGGGGCTACGTCCACCAACTCTTCTTATTTATTAGCATCTTCAATCGGTTACAAGCACATTGCCACCAAAATCTATTGTTCATAGGACAAAATCTATTGTTCATAGGACAAAAGATCCTTCTTCCTTGCCTTACAACACAAATCCTTCTATATATCCACACAGTGACTTGGACTAAGCTCTGCAAGCCTATAGAATGCACAACACCTCGATCACACAGATACCACTTGGAACGTAGCCTATATCACATAGATACAATATTCCTTTCTCTATTACTCCTCTATTTATACATACAAAATAGGCCTAAGCATGGGTAAACCCACGAGTCGACATCCCTTTCCCATTACATATTCCCAAAACCCAAAAAGGGACCCAAAAGTGGGTCGAGATTCTGCAATCTCTGCCTCATCTGACGCTCCATATTCGACAGGTTGTTGAAGTCCCAAAAATGGTCAAATATGACCAAGTGCTCCCAAAACTTGGTCAAGGGCCAACAAGCCCCCAACACTCACCTGTGACTCATCCTGAGTCACTCTAGTCTGAGCAATTCTGCCTCGAACACCTCGAGCTTGGCTCAAGATGTTTTGACCTGTTGTAGTGCTACTTCCTCTTGCTCAGTGAACTCCTGGATGAGTGCATCATTGACTGGTCCTTCCAAGCGTTGTTTTGTTGCACTCACAACCTGGTCAAATTCTACTCCTTAGCTTTCAACTTCAGTGAACATTTGGCATGCCTTCTCTTGCACTGGTTGAAGTCATTGAGAGACTTCCATAACTTTGGTCTAGATCATGTGGATCTGTTGCTGGGTCGTGCGTTGTGCTGGAAACCTTTTCATTCTTTCAACTGGTGTTAAGAACTTCAACTACGCCTGTAGTGTATCTGCGTGCTTCTTTGCTTCCTGGCTCTGCGACTCTAGCGCCTGTAACTCTGGATTTTTTGTAAGGTTTTCATATGTCTGAGCACTCCTGGATCTCATATTCTTGCACTCCAAGTAAATGGATTTCATTCTGCCAACTACACTGTGAGAAATTACCTCTCTTAGGTATCTTATTTCTTGAGGAGTTTCAGACACGGTACGAAGTTCCAAATCTGCGATGTGTTGTTGAAGCTGCTGGATTACTTCTTCGAGTTGTGCCACCTGTTGTGGGACTTGTTCCTTATTTTTCACTTCTATGACTATCACAGAGCGAAGTGCCTTGTAAACCCTTTCCTGTACTTTGAGTTTCTCTATGAGCAACTGTTCCTTGTTTTTCTGTAGTGCTGCTTTCTCTTCATCCCATTTTTCTTGTAAAGAGAGCTTTTCCTTTTCTGCAGTACTTATGTGGTCCTCGAGGTCTTTATTAACTTGAAATAAATCTTGGGTGGCTTGTGCTATCTCTTCTTGAGCTCATCGCAGCGAGCTTCGACTGTATCAACAATCCGATGTAGTTGGGCTGGCTCGTCACCTAATTCTGGTGTTCCTGATGGCAAGGGCGTAGTGGAAACTGTGCAGCTAGACTATATTGCTTGCTTTACTCTTTGAAGTTCATCCCTAATGCGATTGAACACTTACTCCTGCTTGGTTTCCTTCTTTTCTTCTATCTCTAGCGAAGTATCGTTCAATGCAGTGATTATGAAGTCAAAGTCATATGAAGTGAGAACAATCTCAAACTTGGTTTTGGTTGCCTTAGATTTCTTCCTAGACGAAGGCTTTGGTGGGGACATACGTGCTCATGATAAAATAATCGGCTACACGATGGTCTTAGACACTGCACTAGATTGAACATCAAGAGCGTAATGAGCACTGTACATAATTGCTAGTCTGCGGGCTTCAGATTCTCAGTTGGAAAAAGTGTTCCTCGTTCATGGTGTGACGAGATAAATAGGCAATCTTGGTAATGGTTTACTTGAAATAGTTATGAGCCTCATTAACTCTTATTATGTCCATTATGGCGCAGTCCAACAGTCTGGTGGTGAACCATAAATGAGTTTCTATCCATTCAGAGCAGTAGTCGAACGGATATATCGGCTTCCAACGACTACATTGCTTCTCCATAGAGAAGTGTCATATGTCGTTGTTCTGATATCCTAGCGAAGCTCCAATTCTGCAAAGTTTCTTTTTGTGAGGTACCCTCTGGAACCTAATGTAACTTATCAATCTTGACCTTCTTCTTACGTAGCTTCCTAGCCTTTTTCCCCGTGAGCTTCGTCTTCGTGGTTCTTTTCTCATTCCGATTCTTATTTTCCTTGGGCATAGTCACTTCGCGTTGTTGAGATCCTTTAATAGGATTCAAGTATATCACTTATTCTTTATCTGGGGTAGAAATGTCATCCTTCTGTATGTCTTTCGATGTTCTTGTAGCTTCGATATTTGGGCTTCTAGTGTCAAGTAGTTTCGATTTGTTCTCCTGTTCTTCCATAAACTGTGAAATATTTTGGGTCATGAAATCTTTTAACTCTTGTCTCTTCTGTTCTAAGACTTCTTCTTCTTCCTTCTTTATAGCTTGATCTCTATCAATCCAAGATTTTCCTAGTAACATGGTAAACGAGGCACTATCTTTAATGAATTTAATAATATCAAAATCTTCCCTTGTCGAAGTTCCATTGATTGTCATAGGTATTTGAGCAAGCTTTCCACATAACATCATCAGTTTTCCTCTGAATAGTCCTATTCCTCCTAATGAAGGGATCATATCAAGCGTCCCTATAGATTCCCAAGTTTTTTCTGGCGTAATGTTCACTTGTGTCTCTTCATCAAGGACAGAGTCAATGTCAAGGTCTCCTATTCTTGCTTCAATGCATTCTTTTTCTTTGAAAATTTATGATAGTCTAACATATCGGTGGTCATTCAGGGTCTCTTTCATTTGTATCAATACCTTCTCTGATTCTTTTTGGGTTTCTGCCTCTTCTGGATCTGGCTTAGGGTTTTCTTCATTCAGATTCATTCCTTCAAGATTAGCAATCATTCTAGGGAAATCCAACACTTCATGGTCCAAAGCTTTGCAACATAGGCAACTAGATCTTCCACCAGGGCATTCCTTAGAAAGATGTCCCGGTCTTCTGCAACTATAACATAGGTTTAACCCTCTCTTTCATTTAAATGTTCCCCAAATTCTTCTGTACTGCGCGCCAGGATCATGGTACCTAGCCTGCAAAAAATTCTTTCTAGGATCCTGCATCCATTTGTCAGTCCAAAAATTCTTTCTATGCATAGGTATAACATATCTATCACTATGCTTATCAGATTTATTCATACAAAACTTTATTTCATCTATCAGAGCCCTAGTTTTCAAGCTAGGACAGAATCTATCAAACACACCTAGATTCATGTTTTTAGGAACACAAATTTCCACTTATCTTACTTCTACAGAGTACAAAACTTCCAGATATAATTTTTTTTAACTATTCTTACCTTTGTTAGAGCATTGAGCTTACAGATCTTACCTCTTTTCTGCATATCTGACCTCTTTTCTTCAGAAACTTCCACTTTTACTTTTCTTAGAGCACAAAGCATTCAGATCTTGCTTCTTTTCTTCAGATCTAGCCTTCTTTATTTAGCACAGATCTTTTTAGATCAAGTGGAATACTGCGCACTAGGGCACAGATCCACACACAAAGATTCCACAGTTTCAGGACAAATCTTTGCACAAATCTTCTTCTTCCTCAGTCCCCAACAATCACAGTTTCAGTCCCAACAACGGAACCATTTGTTGGCACAGGGGCAGACCCGGGGTTCAACGCTACAACAACGCACCAACAAAACCCTAACTATCAAACCTTTTGACAACACCTGCGAAGAAGATGAAGTCTCACCCGAGGTAGAAGCAAGGGTGGTTGCGAGACTCAGGTGTCTGCAACCTTAGTTGGGACACAGGTCAGTGATTATATCGCTTATAGAGCACTTAGCATTGATCATTCATCAATATTCAACCCTTATTATACTTCACAGATATCACAGAGCATTGCAACATTTACTTAGATCTAAGGTATCTTAGTACTTAGCAACAGTAAAACTGATAAGATCCAATAGATCAACACTAAGAATCTTCATACATATCAGATCTACTATTCATACAAATCTAATGAAGCACAAAGCATAAGTATATCCATCTAAATATATCAAAGAATTTTGCAAAAGCAGGGACAAACACATCAAGTCAAAACATAAATCATAACACACAGATTTACGTGGTTCACCCCCACTCTAGGGCTACATCCACCAACTCTTCTTCTTTATTAGCGTCTTCAATCGGTTACAAGCACGGAGCCACCAAAACCTATTGTGCATAGGACAGAATATCTATGCAACTCGCTAGATCCTTCTTCCTTTCCTTACAACACAAATCCTTCTATATCTCCACATAGGGACTTGCACTAATCTCTACAAGCCTATAGAATGCACAACACCTTGATCACACAGATCCCACTTGGCACGTAGCCTATATCACATAGATACAATATTCCTTTCTCTATTACTCCTCTATTTATACATACAAAATGGGCCTAAGCGTGGGTAAACCCATAGGCAGACATCCCTTTCCCATTACATATTCCCAAAACCCAAAAAGGGACCCAAAAGTGGGCCGATATTCTGCAATCTCCACCTCATCTGGCGCTCCATCTTCGACAGGCTGTCGAAGTCCCAAAAATGGTCAAATATGACCAAGTCCTCCCAAAACTTGGTCAAGGGCCAACATGATTTAAGCTTGTCAAAGCCTTTAGGGCGTCTAGATTGGTCAAGTGGATCTTGAGCTAAAGCTAATTAAAATAAACAACCATTAGGGTTGCAACAAATCATATTCTATTTTGATTCTAACTTGCTATTTAACTGTGGAAATATGCTAGTAAACCATCATTATCATTTTACTTCTAATTAGTGAAGTTTTTGTCAGATTACTTGTTTGTTTTCGTGGT
>SNQJ01S0053204.1:26621-50359 GCA_010110895.2 Picea sitchensis
GTTTTTATGGGTTTTGAGCTTAATATGCCATACTATCTGCATAGAAGCCTGTTCAAAATGTCTAAGAAATATAAAAGGAACCAGGATGATAGCAACCTCTTTCACTATGGGCTGGTTAAAATGATTGTTGTTTGTCACCTGGGATTACACCGATACTATTAGGATGATTTACTTGCGCGCAATAATTTTGTGGATTCAAATACACCACAGGTTGACAAACCTGTGGTGAATGAGGATAAAGCTATACCCCCGATTCCCTACAGTATCCTTTTACCTAAACCCTTACCCGACTCACCTATCGACCTACCCCACTCTGTGACCAAGGATGTCGAATCTGTTAAGCCTATGGAGAGGAAGCCTAAAGCCAAACCTATTGCGAATTCCAAAGGCAAAAATAATGCCCGACTAATCTCTCGAATGGCGAGGAATAAACACAAACCCCCTGTCAATCCTGACCCAATTGTGCTGAGCGAGGACTCTGATTCAGAGGTTGAACGTTTTTTGGCAAGTGAGTATCCCTATTCGGACGGTCTATGTGCCAACCCCCCATACGACTTCGTGTCTAACTTACCACCTTGCTTGCAAAATGACCCAGATTACCCTGGCATTAAGCTTCCATGTGATACCCCCGATCGTATATCTAAACCCTCTCCTGCTCTGTCGAAGTCTACTATGCCACCATGTGATCAGTGCGGCTTATGGTAAGAGAGATACTATCTTGACGTGCCTATGCTACAGTCAAAGATTAAATCTTTGGAGGACCAGGTTACATTGCTTACCCGTCAAAAGGCTGAATTGCAAGCCACTGATAAAAGACAAAGAACAACAGGCTCCATTTTATTCAAAAATGTGGAATCAGCCACAGCTGTGGTGAATTCTAAGCTGGCGTAATTGGTTAGCCTCGTCACACAGGTATGTGTAATATCAATAATTTTTGTAAATAGTATGAGTTTTTATATAACAATTCAAGTTTAGTTTGAATAGCTCTGTTCAGCATTGATTGGTTTCGTTACATTGTATACTCAGCCTTGCTTTGACTGAATGGAATTATGTTTTGTTTCGATTAGATTTTAATCGATCCGATTTGATTTGATTTGGATTTGAGTTGTTTGATTTTAGATAAAATGAATGCTCTGTCAATTGGAGTCGTTTGTATCTGTTATAGACACAAGTTGTTTCTCCTATTTCGATTCCAAACACGATCACATTTCGTTTTGATTTCGTTATGATGTATATGCTTTGATTGGTAACAAGTGTGATATGGTTAACTGTTACGATTTTATTTCCATATGACTTTCGACCAACTCGAATACAGTCTGGATTGTTGTTAATATGATTTCACCCAAATCGTGAATGGATTCAATTCGTAACAGTTATGTGAAACTCAGCCGATTAATTCGTTGTGGTTTGTTGTTGAACGACCCTGTTATCGGTTGGATTTGTAATGAATATTCAGTTACAAGTTGATTTGTTAAACGAGATTGGATTCACTGTTATTCTATATTCAACTCAGTCACGATTTGTTTCTATTGTTACCCAGTTTACGATTATCACTTCTGTCGACTTGGTGATGGTTGTGATCATCATTTGACCCTGTCTGTTGACTATATAATGCCCATCGATTGAAATCTATGATGAATTTTGTTATGTTTACCCATGATCGTAACAACCTTTCCATCTTTGTATTTAATTAAAATGACATGAATCTTATGCTGCATTTTTATAGCCATAATGAATGGATTATGATTGTGTTGGATTACATCGTATCACACACGATACGACTCACTATGGATTTCATGTGATATGGAACAATCTTGTTACTGTTTGACCCGATTTTACGGTGAAAGAAAAACAAAGTATTCTTACCCCTGTTTTCCATTGAATCATTTTCGATTTTTTTTAATTTGAATAATAAAATCATTTGAATCATTAGTGATTCGTTTTCAATGTTTATTGAAAGAATATTGGTTTGGATTATTTTTAAAAAATATGTGATTTGATTTCTATCTGATCCTGTATGCTATTTTAGACTAGCTACATAATCAGATGATTCTGTAGCTAAGTCTGTAGAGTCAAATTTTTATTGTTTTTCTAATGAAATATCTTTCTAACTTGATATGTTTGGTCTATTGTAGATGAATTCGAAATTGCAGTGGATATGATGAGCAGTTAGGGGATATTTCAGAGATTTTACTTGCATTTTATTTTCCTAGTTTAGTCGATTTTGGGATATTTCCCAGATAATGTAAAACTGTTTGATATTATCCACAGGGAGGTTTTACCCTGTGGAGAAACTTATAAATACTTATCATTTTTGTAATAATATACATCCTCATTCGTGGGAGAACAAGGATATGGAATTCTAATACAGACTGAAGCAGAATTTGGTGTTTTGTCACAGCTTTAGCTTCTCATTATATCAATATTTTGTTTCAKGTTGTGTATATCAGTTTGTATCTGATTAACGACTACTTTAGCTATCTTAATCATGTGCAAATGATATAATTTTAATCATTGTAATTCATATCTGGTTTCTTCCAAGTGTATAAAAGATATAACAATTGTTTAATTCAGTTTGTGAATGACAGGTTTATCTTCTTCATTGATTGAATTATCAGATATAGTTTTTTGCATAACAGGTTTCCCTTATTGCAGAGATTTATAAATCATAAGATTGTTATGATTTTTTATGTCTTGTTTGTCCTGTTAACAACTAAAAGAGCAGCGCAGCCGATCATTTACAAGAAGATTTTGGGATCAATCCGGTGCGAGTTTCCTTCCTCCGACCAGCTTCAGAGTTATCATACACGGGACAAATTAGGAGCACTTCCAGGTCAGTTAATCTTTTCTTTGTTGTTTTCATAAGTAGTTTAATTCAGATATAAGCTTAATTAGATTTATATTAGATTGTTTAATTTCAACAAATATATTAGATCGTTTTATTTCTTTTTCATAAAATATTAAAAAAAAAAAAAAATCTCGTTGTCTTAGGGCAGAAAGTACATGAGTTTTACAAGTTTTATTCAAATCTGCGAGTTGTGTATATTGTATATTTGTGAATAAGTAATATTGCAACTAGTAATTAGATAGTTGATTTGAGTTATTATAATATTAATTAGTAGATTGTATAATAGAATAGTTAGAGTAGTTTATATTTAGTTTTAGTTTAATATAGTAGTTTGTTTTAGTTAGATTAGTGTATTAGTTTTATTGTTAGTTAGTTTAGTTTCTTGTATATTAGTTTTAGTTAGTTTTAGTTTGTTTTAGTTAGATTAGTTAGTTTAGATTAGTTTTCTCTTTCTTTTTCTAAAGACCTTAGAGCGGCCAACGGAGCCGTTAAACTCGTCAGGGTGGTTCATTCCAAACATATTGGGTTATTTAGCCAACCCCGGACCGGTTCCACTCTCTCAATTGACGGACGGACAATTTCGCCCGCCAACACTATCCTTCATCTCATTATTCCTCAAATAATCATGGGTTCTCTCACTCCGCAAAGCGTCTTCCCATGAGGGCTTTCACCATAAGGGGACCACTTTGGCGTTCATCCATTTTTACTTCTTATCAACAATGACAAGACAATAATGAGTCATCTTTACATCAAACAATCTTGGTTCCATTACCCAAACCTTGTGCTACTGGGATTTCTTCAAGGGTTGACATCAATGATAACCAAATTTAATAAAAAATACCCCCCTTTGGCATTGATGGAAACACTCTGATGCAATACTGAAATCATATCACTCATGCTCCCCTTGGAACCATGCCTCTGTCCTCTGTATACGATAAATCTGCTCCCCCTAGAACCATGCCTCTGTCCTTTGCACCTGAAAAATCTCTCCCCCTTTGTCATCAATGGAAAAGGTATCTTTCCATCTGGGGTTTCTCCCCCTGACTGAACTATCCTCTTATGGTGCTTCCTTGTGTAAATATAAGACATATAAGATAAGCATTCAAAAAGCATTCATTTTGGAGTAGAAATAACTCCAAGTCTCTGGAGAAGATATTCAAAGGATTCCCGTGGAAGTGGTTTTGTGAATATGTCTACCACTTGTTCTTTTGTGCCCACATACGCAACGTTGACGTTCTTTTCTGCAACCTACTCCTATAGAAAGTGATACTTGATTGGAATGTGCTTCATCTTGGAGTTCATCACCAGGTTCTTCGAGATACTAATGGCGCTTGTATTATCACAATAGATTGGAATGGGCTCATCATACTCAACCTGTATATCCGTGAGAGTTTGTTTCATCCAAAGAACCTATGTACAACATGATGCTGTTGCAATATACTCTGCCTCGACTGTAGATAAAGATACTGATGATTGTTTCTTTCTTAGTCATGATACTAAACACTCACCCAAGTAGAACGTTTCTCCACTGGTGCTTCGTCGGTCATCAATACAACTTGCCCAATCTGCATATGTGTAGGCAATAAGTGATAGATCCTTTCCTTTTGGCTACCATAATCCAAACTCTTATGTTCCTTTGAGATATCTGAAAATCCTCTTCACTTCTAATTCATGTGATTCCTTTGGTGTTGCTTGAAATCATGCCACATGTCTAACTGCCTGCATTACATCTGGTCTAGATGTTGTCACATATAGTAGGCTTCCAATCATTGACTTGTATTTCCTCTAATCTGTAGACTTTGAAACATCATCTTTGCTCAACTTGCAACTGGTTTGCATGGGAGTGATAACTGGTTTGCAATATTCCATACCAAACCTTCTTAGCATTTTCTGATATACTTGGTTTGAGAAATAAAAATTCCTTGGTTGCTTTGATGTATCTGAATTCCAAAAAAGAAGGATAGTTCTCCAATTAACGAAATTTCAAATTCATTTTGCATATCTTTTACAAATTTATGGCTTAACATGTCATCATCACTACCAAAAATAATATCATCAACATAAACTTCAATTAATAAAATATTACCTTGACTTAGCTTGATGTAGAGGTTGTTGTCTGCACTTCCTTTTATGAACCCCGCCTGCTGCAGATACTTATCCAGTCTAGAGTACCATGCTCTAGGAGCCTGTTTTAGACCATACAAGGCCTTCTTTAATTTACACACATAATTTGCGTTCTCTGACAACTGAAATTCTTCTGGTTGTTCAATGTAGAATTCCTCTTCAAGTTCCTCATTCAGAAAAGACGATTTTACGTCCATATGATATACTTTAACATTTTTGGAGCATGCATAGGCTAAAATAAAACGGTTTGCTTCCATTCTGGCAACTGGGGAAAATGTCTCTTCAAATTCGATTCCTTCAATCTGTGCATATCCTTTACATAACAATCTAGCTTTGTTCCTTGTAACTTGTCCATCTTCAATTAATTTATTCCTGAAAACCCATTTTGTGCCGATCACATTCTTATTCTTTGGTCTTGGAATCAATTCCCAAGTGTCATTTTTCTCTATTTGATCCAATTCTTCATCCATGGCCTTATTCCAAAATTCATCCTTGTTGGCTTCTTCAAAATAGTTTGGTTCCATTGTATCTGATGTATCTGAGCACTTTAGACCTTTCTGGGAGCTTGATCTTAGAATCTAGAACCTATGCATCTTCATCTCTTCAAGTTTCCATGGATTTACCAACATGTATGCACCTTGTACACAGACAACCCACATATAACTAAGCATGTATGTATCTTGTACACAGACAACCTGCGTATAACTCAACATGTACACACCTTGTACACAGACAACCCACGTACACCTCAAAAAATAGGGTTTTGCTGTAACTCTGAGAATTTCTCTATCAACCCTTCATGCTACCTCAGACGTTCGCCACTTCATATGTATCCACAGGTATTTACAAGAAGCTTTACACCAAAAAATAGATATACAATATGTACAAGTGTGTATAATGAGTAAGCTTTGCCTCTTATTTATATCTTCATGTATCCTTACACTTTCCTTATTTTAGGGATTCTTCATTTAAAATAATTTCTTTTGCAAAAAACTTTGACCCTTAGGGGCTTCTATAAGACTTATGAGGGGTTCTCCAACTTCATATGGTCATAAATCTCTAACCGTGAGGAGTTATGTAATGTTCCACATACCACCGGAAACGACATGACAATCAATATCCATCTAGGATAGTTTCACTAACAAATTCATTGTCCTTCATATCATTATTCCTAAAATAATAATGGGTTCTCTCACTCTGCAAAGCGTCTTCCCATGAGGGATTTCACCATAAGGGGACCACTTTGGAGTTCATCCATTTTTACTTCTTATCAACCATGACAAGACAATAATGAGTCATCTTTACATCATACAATATTGGGTACATTACCCAAACCTTGTGCTATGGGTATTTCTTCAAGGGTTGACATCAATGACAACCAACCTTAATCAACAGTTGTATCACAAAAAAATATTTTCATGTCATATGAAAAAACTTACCAAAACTTTAAATCTTTCAATGTATCACACCAATATTATTTTAGTGTGATATATTGCATCACAACAAAATTATGTTTTTGCAATACATGACTCTTCAAAAATTTCAAGAAATTTTATGAGTCTTTGACCCACTTTCCTAGGCGAGAACTTTGTATTGCATGAAAAATAATTTCATGTAATACACATTGTATCACACAAAAAATAATTTCATGTGATACATATTGTATCACACAAAAAATGTTTTCATGCAATAAACACCAAATTTACTCGTCTTTTCGACGCTTAATCAATTTTTCAAAATTCAAACTTGTGACTATTGTGATTGTTTCTGAACCCATGGAATCAACCTTTTGAGCTTATTTTTACCTCTTCTCTTAAAAATCAACCCCCATGGAAGATAACCCAATTACTGTTATATCAAGATTTTCCTCACCCCATGCAACTTTCTCAAAAGGCCTTTTCCATTTCCCTATGCAAACTTGAAGTCCTTGTTTGCAATTCCTAGAGATAAAAAAATAATTTTCTACATATACGCGCCCTAACAACTATACATCATGTTTATACGCAGGTTTCACCATTACATCCAACGTACATCAGGTTTTGTGCTTGAAATTAAAAAATGGTGTCAAATTTCCATGTCACGTCACGAGATCCATGATCCTTGACCTTCCATATATTGGAAACATTCTGACTCATCTCTTCAGTTCCATTTGAAGGATATAAATGGGCCATATCCAAGCTATGGAATAGAGGAGAAGAATTCAACTTTGAGAGAAAATTTACAATGGAGAAAGTATTCACTTCATATTGAGTCTGCATACCTTTGTCCTTTTAAGTCTGAACACATTGTTCAACCCCCAAGCTCTTCCCTATTTGTTGGAGAACCTCATTGTCTCTCTTATATGAGATTTACTTTGGTGGTGGATTGAAGTGGTGGAGGCCTAGCTGGAAGGGACTTAGTTTCTTGGTTCTGAGACATGCCAACATGGATGTTTGTCATTCATACACTTCTGTTGATCATATTTTAATAGAAATATTATTTTCTCTTCCAATTAATGTCTTGTAAATATTTGAATTATTATTCCATGGGTGTATTTGTTATGAATATTGATGGATTATGCTATTATTTTTTATAAATTTGTATATTATCACCATATGCTTGCGTATATTGGTTGTTTAGGACAAGTTGTAGGTATATAGCTTTGAGCCAAGTTCTCAACAGTGGAATTCATCAAACATATGGACGAGGTAGGCTCTTTATCTTGTCTTGTTAGCATGTTGGTTTATATATCATACTTGAGATTATAGTTAATTTCTGCAGTCATTTCCGTTTGTTGTGGTTTACCCCATGCCATAGAGTGATTTTACTCGTAACATAATTAGCGACCATACTGGGGAGGGAATCTTCTTTTCAGGGTTTGGAGTGTTTTTCTCCTTTGATTCATCTCAGTTAGCTTGAGTTTTCTTGTCACCTGATTGCTTGACAACCAATTTTCATTTTGAGTCCGAGTTTCTTAGCCTTATCCTTAACCTGACGATGTTTTAATACACATATGTAGGTTTTATCTTGACAGACACATACATACGTGAGTTGTCATTCTATAGGGCATGTCCATACATGGTTTGTGACACAACACCCCTACCTCAGCAGGTTTTGCTTGACCTCTCGGTCTTTGGATCTTCTTCTTCCTTTGAGCCGAAATGGCTCCTTGATTCCCAACTGGAATATCCAACACATATAACCACAGGTACTTCTTAGAAGTTATGCCTATGCGAACAAACACTAGGCGTGAACCTCCACTCCATGTGAGCAACCAACGTGACCACAACCTTTACCCAAAAGGGTGTTTTCAGATTTCATGACTTTGCGATTTCTGTTGTGAGTCCCTCTGACTCCTTCGATTCCCAAAGCCCTGAAAAGGGATAATGGGTTTGTAGCTCCTTCCTTATGCCTCAACCATATGACCTCCATTCATGTCCTAGGCTCCACCTCTGATCGCGTTGAGATTTCACGACTCATTAGTTTACGATGTGACTCTTCTCCCATCTCCCAAAGTCCGAACTCGTGACTTATTTTACACAGATCAACAGTCCTGAACCTTCCACGATCTGACGGTCCATATTGTGTTAGAATTTTTCATATCGGTATTTCACAACTCAATATCTCCAAGTCACGACTTTATCCACACTCCGACTCCCGAAATGCCGAAATTCAAAACCACAAGATCAACGACTCCCATTGATCCAGATCTAATGGTGACTATTTTTCCTGAGATTGCAAGTTTTGAAAGACATTCAACCTTAACTTCTTTACTGATCCACTAGATCCAATGGTCCATGGAAAATCGGTAGTTCTCCCTCTGATAATTTCATCCATTCGTTCAGGTTCTCAAAGACTTCTGGCTAGATAACTTGGTGTCTCCTTCTGAGCTTGATTTTTGCAAGGTAACTTCAGCCTCATCTTTCCTTCGAATGCTTCAAAGTATCTATCCCTCTTGAGCTTGGTTCTTGATGCAAACTAGAGGATTCTAGGTAATTCTTGTCTTCACTCCTCGCAGCTTCACGATAATCTCTAATTATGTGAACTCTCCAATTCTATGCATTCCTTGCGACATAAATCCTTCAACCTCTCACTGGGTTGGAAAATTCTAAGACCTCAAAATGCTTGTGCACACCTTTCACGACTTTGTGCTATACTTTCACTTCTGCTGGTATGAAAAATAACGGTATCTCTCCTGAGCGTTTCTGAGGTAAAACTCAGAACTTGTCAATGCACTCCATGCATACTTTCACTGCACTCCTTGCAGGAATTCTCAGGAAGAGAAACAATTGAAAATCATACTCTCTCTCTCTCTCAAACTTCATACATTCAACATGAAATCGTAGATATAAAGCACTGAAACAAATGAATAACAGAGCATATAAGCAAATTGTAAACATACCATTCAATAGATGTAAAAAATGACCATAACAACAACATGAAATTGAGTCAAAGGATTATTATATTAACTCAAGCGTTCCTCTACATGGGTTCTATAGCAACAACTATCTGCTTGTACAACTTCTACACTCATTGTTCTTCTCTTCTCTCCTATTCTCTTGCTCTACAGATCTACTCTTACAATTGAGAATAATGATACATTACAATACATATGAGGGATATTTCTATAGTTTTCCCTCCTACATCTCTAACATATCTAATCGAATTAAAGCCTATATCTACTTTACATTCATTACATTAATTGCTTCCAACAAATAGATGAGAGAAATCTCCCAAGATCTGCGTTACAACCTCGAAACCATAAAAGAAAAAATATATTTTCTAGATATTACATTAATGCTTCATCCTTTCAGATTCAAAACATCCTAAAAATGCGTGTTGGTGCATATCCAGTTGTCCTTCTACTTTTGCGCTTGCTTATGATGCTCCTGCATCATACTCCTCTGGCTGAAAAAATCATGGGCTCCTGTCCCTGAGCTATTGTACCGTCTATCCATGTTTCTGGATCTCTACTTCGCTTTCCCAACTAGCATCTTCAATCAGGTGTCCCTTCCACTTTACCAAGTATTCAAAATATGTCTTTTTTTGGGTCTTCTTACTATCTCTCTAATTAATGATCTTTTCCATCTGCGGCTTTTCAGATACAGGCAACTGTTTGACCCACTGAACTTCCTTCTGATTCTCTTCCCCATATGCTTCATATTCTCTATAAGGATACATGTTTTCTACATTGAATATGGGTGATATGCCCACATCATCTGGAAATTCTATCCCATAATCATTTTCCTCAAAATTTCGTAAAATCTTACACAGCCCTATCTTTTTCATTTTCATCTTATTATATGTTCCCCTTGGGAACATTTCCTTTCTTAGATGTGCTAAGACCAAATATCCCACTTCGAATTGATGCTCTCTTTGGTGTTTATCTTCTCTGTGCTTGTATTCCTGGTTGGAGCTCTGTAATCACTCTTTAATTTTACTGTGGAGCTCTCACATTTCTGCTACAAAATCTTTCGCTCCAACACTTATGACCTCATTCTTCTCTAAGTATCTCAACTCAGATACTCCTCTTGGCTACATTCCATACATTATCTGAAATGGGCTCTGTCCTGTGCTTCTATTAGGTGGGTCATTATATGCAAATTCCACTTGCGACAAAATCTGATCCCACTGAATATGATGTTCAACTACTAAACTCCTCAAGAAATCTCCCAAACTCTAATTTTAAAAGATAAATTTGTTCCCATCCTTTTCCATAGTGTCCTCTAGAAATGACTAACAAATTTGGTGTCTCGATATGAAACAATACTCTTGGATAAACCATGAAGTCAAACAACTTCTTTGAAAAACAGATTTGCAATGTGTGTTGCATCACTGGTTTTCTAACATGGAATAAAATGTGCCATTTTTAAAAATTTGTCAACTACCACGAATATGGAATCACAACCCTTCTGTGTTCTTAACATTCCTAACACAAAATCCATTCTTATTGCGTCCCATGGCCTCTCTGGTATTGGCAATGGTTGATACAACCCTGTATTCTATCTTTTCCCCTTTGTGTGCTGGAAAATTCTACATCCGTTCAAAAACTTCTTGACATTTGTCCTCATCCCCGACCAATAGTATAAACTGTTCAGTTGCGCAAATGTTTTATCATGGCTGAAGTGTCCAACCAATCCTCCACTATGCTTCTCCTTCAGAAGGTTTTCTCTCATAGAACTCTTCAGGATACACAACTGATTTCCTTTGAATAACAATCCATCCTAGATCAAGTATTCAACCCATTGGATTCTATCTCTCAGAACAAGATTCTCACATGATTCACAAGCATCCTTGAAATCTAAATCATCTCTGTACATATCCTTAAGGATATCAAAACCTAAGGTATTCACACGAAACTCCTGGAGAATCAAACATTTCCTGCTCAATGCATCAACAACCTTATTAACAGTTCCAGAAATGTGCTTTATAACAAAAGTAAATTTCTGCATAAATTCAACCCATTTTGCATGTTTCTGGTTCAATTTCTCTTGTTTGTTTACAAATTGTAAAGCATGGTTGTTGCTATACAAAACGAACTCTTTCGGAACCAAGTAGTGCCTTCATTTCTTCAGTGCTTGAATGACTGCATAACACTCTTTATCATCCGTGGAATAATTCCTCTTGGCATCATTCAACTTCTCAATGAAGTATGCAATTGGTCTATTGTCTTGACTTAAGACTGCTCCAATCGAAAATCCACCTGCGTCACATCTCACTTGAAATGTCTTACTAAAATCTGGTAGAACCAGAACTGGTTGTCCAATTATCTTCTCCTTTAACAACTTGAAACTTTTCTCTACTTCCTCTATCCAATGAAAAGATTTATGTCTTTTATTGACTATGTCCATCATTGGCGCAAAAAATCCACTAAAATTTCTAATGAACTTCCTGTAAAAACTGGCTAATCCATGGAAGCTTATGACTTCAAAGATATTCCTTGGAGACGACCATTCTTTGATTGCTTTTACCTTCTCAGGATCCATCTTTAACTCATTCGAAGAGATCAGGAACCCCAAATAAATGAGTTCCTTCTTCATGAAAGACGACTTCTTCAGATTTATTAGCAACTTCTCTTGCTGCAACCTCCTCATCACTAGAGTTAGGTGTCTCAAATGCTCTTCCTTAGTCTTATTGAATATCAATATATCATCGAGATACACAATTACAAAATTTCCAATGAAATCTTTCAAGAATTCGTTCATTAATCTCATGAAAGTACTTGTCGCATTCGTCAAACCAAATGTCATGACAAGCCATTCATACAGTCCTTCATTTGTCTTGAATGTTGTCTTCCATTCATCACCTTCCCTCATTCTAATATGATGATATCCACTTTTCAAATCAATTTTTGAAAACAAATTTTCTCCACTCAAGAAATCCATCAAGTCATCCATCCTCGGTAAGGGAAATCTATACCTGATGGTGATTTTGTTTATATCCCTTGAGTCTGTACACATCCTCCATCCACCATCCTTATTCAGACTTAACACTATTGGTACAGTGCATGGACTCAAACTTTCCCTTATCAACCCTTTGTCCATCAAACCCTGGACTTGCTTCTTGACCTCTTCATTCTCCCGTGACATCAATTTGTACGTTGCTTTGTTTGGTAAAATTGCTCCTAGTATAAGGTCAATGTGATGGCTTATACTTTTGATGGGAGGCAACAAACAAGGTAAATCATCCACCACTATATCAACAAAATTCTCAAGCATTTCCTGAATTTCCTCCAGTATATCATCTATCGAAGTATTGGTCAAGATGACTCTAGTTTTTCTCACCACATCAAAATGAATTTCTTCATCTTTCTTGACTTCATCCAGAAGTTCCTTACCACTCATGAGAAGTATAGTATTGCTTGTTTCTTCTTTCACCTTCTTGTCTTCAATGGGAAACACCATATGTGTCCTACCATTCTTCTCCAAGGTGTATGTATTATTTCTTCTGTCGTGAACAACATTCCTGTCATATTGTCACGGTCTCCCCAACAAAATATGAGAAGACATCCATGGGAATAACATCACATAAAATTTCATATCTATATCCCCCTATCTTAAATTCAACTAAACATTGTTTAGTGATTGTTACCTGATGTCCTTTTTGCAACCACAAAACCTTGTATGGGCTCGGATGTGCAACTATCTCCAATTCCAACTTCTCTACCATTTATGTGGATACTAGATTATCTGTACTTCCACTATGCACAATTACCTTGCATATCCTATCCTTGGTCTTGCAAGAAATTCTAAACAAATTGTTCCTTTGGACTGGATTCTCTATCTCTTTCTCTGGCTTTAAGAGAACTTTCTGCATCATTAAGGATCTTTCGCCTTCTGCATATTCTTCATCAACATTTCTCCTTTGCACTTATGAAATGTGGGATTCTCCTCCTCCATCCCTTTTTCTATCAGGACATTCAAAATACTTGTGTCCTATATTTCCACAGACAAAACACTTTATTTCACCACCTCTGCCTCTTCCTCTTCCTCTTGATCGAGGAAAAGTGTTCCTATCGACATACTGTCCTCCTTGTGAGCTTCCTCCCCTTTCTGGGTGAGTATGAGGTTTATTTTCTTCATCGTTGCGCTTCTGTACTTTGTCCTAGGCAATTGCTTTGCCTATTCTCTAACTTCTACCTTTGCCCCTTTGACCTTGCTTTCGAGCCAATTTTACTTCTACCTTTGAATCAATTTGATAAGCATATTCTACATTCCTGATTGTCACCATGCTCATCTCATATTGAATTTCATATCTCAATCCATTCATGTATCTGGAAACCTTTTCATCATTTCTCTCATGATGAATTTCCCTGATGTTAAGTCTATAAAATCCCTGAGTGTATTCCTTCACTGTCAGCCCTTTCTGTCTCAAATTTTTCATTCTTTGAAACAGATTAATTTGGTAATATCTGGGTATAAACTTGGCTTTCATCTTTGCGACCATCCTATCCCAGCTTTTGATTCCTTGTTTTCCTTTGCAACACTTGTCAGCCTGCAGTTCGTCCCACCATAGTGCTACATGCCCTTTCAGTCTAGTGACAACATGTTTTACTTTCTTATCTTCTTCTATATCCTCGTAGTCGAAGTATTTATCCAGAGCTCTATACCAATCTAGCAGCTCCTCAACATCTAAGTTGCCTTCATACATTGGGATGTCCATTTCTTCTCTGGCCCCTATTCTTGCAACAACTTGGAATAAACGTTCCTCTGCATCATCTTCAGCTACAACTTCTTCTTCAGCTCCAGTTTCATTTTTGCTTTCGACCTCACTGATATCTCTAGTATCAGTTGTTTGCCTCTATGCTGTATCCATAGCATCCAATCGAGCACGAAGTTCTCTCATTTCCCTTTCCACGGTTGGATCAGGCATTGGTCTATCTTGACGTCTTCTTGGTGGAATTGTTTCAATCTGTTCCACGCAGAATTAAAATCACAACTGTCCTCTATCTTCCCTCTACGGAAAATAAAAGTTGTTAGCTAAGATATGATACCACCTGATGTAGAAACCCTACCTCAACAGGTTCCGCTTGACCTCGGGTCTTTGCAATATCTAACATGTATAACCACAAGTCCTTCTTAGAAGTTACGCTTGTGCGAAGAAGCACTAGGCACGAACCTCCACTCCACGTGACCAACTAGTATGACCACAACCTTTACCTGAAAGGGTGTTTTCAAATTTTACGACTTCACGATTTCTGTTGTGAGTCCCTCTGACTCCTTCGATTCCCAAAACCCTGAAAAGGGATAATGGGTCTGTAGCTCCTTCCTTATGCCTCAACCATATGAACTATGGTCATTTCCTAGGCTCCACCTCTGAGTGCGTCGAGATTTCGTGACTCGTTAGTTCATGATGTGACTCTTCTCCCATCTCCCGAAGTCCAAAATCGTGACTTATTTTACACAGATCAACAGTCCTGAACCTTCCACAATCTGACAGTCCAGATTGTGTTGGAATTTTGAGTATCAGTATTTCGCAACTCAAGATCTCCAAGTCACGACTTTCTCCACACTCCAACTCTCGAAATGATGAAAATTCAAAACCACAAGATCAACGTCTCCAATTGATCGAGATAACGACGACAATTTCTCCTGAGCTTGCAAGTGTTGAAATAAAATCAACCTTAACTTCTTCATTGATCCACTGGATCCAATGGTCCACAGAAAATCGGTAGTTCTCCCTCTGAGAATTTTAGCCGTCCATTCATGTTCTCAAAGAGTTTTATCCAAATAAATTGGCATCTCCTTCTGATCTTGATTTATCTGAGCTAAATTCAGCCTCGTCTTTCCTTCGAATGCTTCAAAGTCTCTATCCCTCCTGAGCTTCGTTCTTGATGCAAACTCAAGGATTGTAGGGAATTCTTGCCCACACTCCTCACAGCTTCATGATAATATCTGATTATCTGAACTCTCCAATTATGTGCATTCCTTGTGACATAAATCCTTCAACCTCTCACTGGGTTGGAAAATTCTAATAATACCTCAACCTTCCTACGCACACCTTGCATGACTCTGTGCTATACTTGCACTTATGCAAGCATGAAAAAAAATGGTATCTCTCATGAGCTTTTCTGAGGTAAAACTCAAAACTTGTCAACGCACTCCTTGTGGACTTTCACTGCACTCCTTGTAGGAATTCTCAGGAAGAGAAACAATTGAAACTCATACTCTCTCTCTCTCAGAATTCATACATTCAACATGAAATCGTACATATAAAGCATTGAAACAAATGCATAACAGAGAATATAAACAAACTGTAAACATACCATTCAATAGATGTAAACAGTGACCATAACAACACCATGAAATTGAGTCAAAGAATTCTTATATTAACTCAAGCGTTCCTGTACATGGGTTCTATGGGAACAACTATCTGCTTATACAACTTCTACAATATTTGTTCTTCTCTACTCTCCTATTCTCTTGTTCTACAACTATACTCTTACAATTGAGAATAATGATACATTACAATACATACGAGGGATCTTTCTAGAGTTTTCCCTCCTACATCTCTAAGATATCTAATCAAATTAAATCCTATATCTACTTTATAGTCATTACATTAATTTCTCCAACAAATAGAGGAGAGAAACTGCCCAAGATCTGTGTTACAACCTCCAAACCATAAAAGCAAAAATATATTTTCCAGATATTACATTAATGCTTCATCCTTTAAAATTCAAAACATCCTCAAAACGCGCATTGGTGCATATCCAGTTGTCCTTCCGCTTTTTCACTTGCTTACAATGATCCTGCACTAGTTCGTTCTTAAACAGTCACGTACATCATCCTTGTTTTCTTGATTGTTGAGTTTGGTGTTTGTTGGGTAAGTTTTGATGGTTGTTGAGTCTACTTGGGTCTCTTTCATGACTATTAAGTTCCTGCAGAGTGATAGGAAACCTTTCTTTGGTTGAATTTTCAGGTGGTCTTTATTTCTCATCATCTTTTTCATTGGTTTTCCTTGCATCTTGGGCTGGGTGTTTTCTTCTTGATATCCTTCTTGGTTTATCTCTTTTTGTTTACAATAGTGTTTACATATCAAGTTGTTCTTCAGTCCTTGCATTTTCATTTCTTTATATTGAAAATACAAAAAATATAGATTTTGTATGTTGGCATTTGATCTTTTGGGTTCTTATTATTAATATTGATACATGTATGGAAAGATTGCATCTTATTTGAAATTGCAGAATTGAACTGAAAGTTGCATTTTTGAAAGACATATCATTTATTGAGAATTGAAGTTAGGACTTTGTATTATATTCATATTTATTTATTTCACTTGTTGAGTCATAACATCATCAGTTTCATGACCACATATTTTGAGTAAACAAATCCACTAAAAATAACGTTGATAAATTTAAAATTGATTAGAAACAATTTTATTTTTCAGGGTGCACAAACTAGCTTAAGATTTAGAGCCTTGGAACAGGATTTTGTGAGTAAACTTCTCCAAGGCCATTAAACTCAATATATATGTTTGACTAAGGGAGTGGTGAAATCCATTGTATAAGAGATATCCCTATAATACCTTCTTAGTGTCAGATATCTTTCTGGGGATCTATTCTTATCTAGGGGTCTTGCTAGTGCCTTTACCCTTATGAGAGGCGATGCTTTCAAGATTTTGAGCGTTGTTACCCTACCCATACGGTGGACCTGACTTACGATTGTTCGCCTGCGCATTGGTTATATCGTGGTGACTTTAGTTTCTTGATATAGGTAGCCACATACGTTGCTTGCAGGGGTTATTATGTAGGTACCATGGGTCAGATAAGAGTCAGAAAACACACAACCTTTATGGAGGATTACCTCTCCAGGGGGATCTGACCAACTATGTTGTTAAGCCCATGAGGGCCCTTAAAAATAATACTGATACCTCTGATATTTTGAAGGGAGTCTCAGGCCCCTCTTGGGTGAGGCATACCTACTTTAGGGAGAGAGGACCCTTTCAACCACTTTATCTCATTTGTGTTCATATTTCGCCTTTTTGTTTATTTTGGTGTTCTCTTTGATTGTTAGTTGGACTTAGGATTTGTTTTTATATCTCGAGTCTTGAGTTATCATGGAGCCAGACCAACTTCCTCATAGGTATCGTTGTTTTTTGAAGTTACCACCACATCTGGATTATTTTCCTTCTAAAAGGAGTAAAGTTATCAAACGTGGTACACACACCTCCACCTACCAAACTTGTGATCATACAAGTATGATTACCAAGTTGAGTCAGAAAGATACTGGGAGTCCTTCGACTCCCATACCTACTATGGTTAATCGTACTCCTTCTACGCTTTCGACCACTACGATTTTAGTGTCATAGGTTCCTATCATTAATCTTGTCCGACTTGTAGTTAATACTCAACCCATAGTAACGAACTCTTTTGGGTATCTTTTTAATTCATCGTGCTAGAATACTAGGTCCATCCCTTCGACCTCTATCCCTTTATCTTATGGTATACTAAATTTCACATTGCAATTTTCATCCTCCATCCCAACATTTAATCTGAATCCTAGTATTGGACTTGGGGGCATGTATTATCCGCATATTCCACTCTCATTTGGTGGTGCTCATATTCCCCAAACGACTCCTACGGTTGGAATCCTACCTCCTTTTCACCTTGGATCTAATCCTAGTCTTAATGTTCCTGGATGGAGTAATCAACCACACAAACAAGCTGTTGTTTATGTTCCATCCTTTAAAACTACCACTTCCACACCAATTCTGACCAACATGTTTGGCATGATGAATCCACCTATATCCTACATATTTCCACCTAGAGGAGGTCAGTTTCATAGTTTGGGAAACCCACAACCTGGAGCTACTCCAGCTGGGGAAAATATTTACAACCCTCATCATAACATTCCTACTGGAATGGTGCCCAACCAACCCCTTATGAATCAGTTTGAAGGGGGGTTTTATACTCATGGACAGGGCCACAGTGCATATCCAAATCATGGATGGGTTGGGATTCCCCAACATCAATATTTCTCAGGATCTTGGGGATATATGTTGCAACCCTGTCTCCCTTTTCTGGCCACGCTCAATTTTCTAGACTTTTCAATATTAATGAATGACCCGATGCATCATGACCTGATATGGCCCCCCGTCCCCACCAAGATTCCTTTAGATACTCTAAAATTCGAGGGCAAGAATAGTGAGGATCTTGGTGATCACATCACTACTTTCCATCTTTGGTGCTCTTCCAATTCCCTTAATGAATATTATATTTGTTTAATATTGTTTCAATGCACCCTGATGGGGGTTGCGGTGAAATGGTACATAGAGCTACCAGGGGAACTTACGAGAATTTTAATAATATGGTTTTAGTTTTCCTCAACCACTTCCAATTGTTGGTTTGTTACGACGTTGCATAGAACTTTGTTCGACCCTCTGACAGGACAAAGACACCCATATCTCAGATCACATCCAAGAGTGGCGTAGATGGAAGAAGTTGATCAAAGCCTACATTCCTCCAGAGTTCCTCTTGGAATGGTTTCTTAAGTATTTACTGCCTTATATTTCGAAGGATGTCTGTACATTAGGGGTAACATCTGAAAAGGAAGCATTTTTCAAATCCCAGTAGTTAGATCTCATATATGCTCAGTATGGGATGTTATATGAAATTATTCCTTATGCACCGAGGTCAAAGTATGACCCTAGGAAAAATCTCGGGCCTCATGTCGATAGCATTATAAGCTACGCAAATGTTAAATATACATACTTGGTGACAAACCAGTTGAAAGAGTTGTCTCTAAGCCAGTTTGTAGGAGGAAACTATTCGTCTGTGTCCTCCACTCCCACTCAATTGGAGGATGTACATTATGTGCAGTCGTCGACTAGCCTGAATGGTAACCAAAAACCAGGAGGGAATAAAAATAAAGGATGTGGTAGCAATCATAAGGGTGGGAGGAATGAAAATAAACCCAAGGACAATGCTAATAATGATATATTGAAGGTTAATGATGGTGAGGGAAAGAAAGAGAAGCGGAAGGTGAAATTCCCTTGTGAGCTTTGTATTGATGATCACCTTACCCACTTGTGCCCCAAACTCAAGGAAGTTGTGAGGCTCTTATCTCTATCACCCATTGTGATTACTAATCCTTTTCCACATAATCAACACATGGCCTTGAGCTCCTCTAATGATGGAAATGAAACGAGTGGGAGTCAAAACCCACTGACGCATGACGGTAACCGTATATGCATAAATATGGTCAAGTCTCAGATTAATGTAGCCACTCGGTCTCGCGATTACAGTTCATCACAGGTTGTTCCAGGTCTAGAGTCTCCCCCTCCTCCTAAGATGTATTTACAAATAGAAATTCTAGATCCTCCACCTCATATTCCAAAAGGAGTACTCAAACTCTCTACCCACAACCCTAATGCTAGAGCTTCCCAGAACTACTCTATTGTTGAGGATTTGGGTCAAACCCCTTGCGTGATGTCAGCTTTGGAGGTACTCTAGACATGTCCTACATAGAGGAATTCCTTGTTATTTGTGTTAGGATCTCTAGACCCCTGTGGCTCTAAGGTTATCAATTTTGATGTCACGGATGTGAAGCCTCGCTTTCCTTGCCACATGGCCTTTAAAATCCATGTGGATTACTCAAAGTATACCATCAAATGTATTGTTATTGATGAAGGTGTTGCAACCTATGTGGTGTCCCTAACCTATTAGAAAGTCATTGGCTCTCCAACCCTCTCTCAATCTACAACTATGTTGACCGCATTTGATGGTCGTTCTTTCCATCCCCATAGTATTCTTCCTACCTTTTCGGTCCAGTTAGGTGGGAAGACAATGGAGGCGGATGTCAAGGAGGTTTATGCACCCCTTGACTATAATTTATTACTAGGGCATAATTGGACTTATGCTATCACTGTATTCATATCGTTTGTTTTCCTTACTTTATTTTTTTCTCGCGATGGGAAAATAGTGACGATCGATCAATTATTCTTTGTGCATGCTAGCCCCAATGCATTAGTTGGACCTTCGATCCCTGTGATCGAAAATTATTAGTTGGAAACTGAGGATATTAGTGTCAGAATGTATTCCTCCCTCATGGGTACCTTTGATTTCATGACAACAATTCATCACATTTATGCCATGTCCAGTAGGTATTCTTCATCAATGAGGTATGTTCCTTTCTGCACTTCATATTTTAATGATCCTTGGACCCTACCTTCCCTGACCTTGTCTTGTGAAGGTCAGTCACATATTGGAATGGAAATGCCACTGTCGGAGACAAAAATAGTGTATCAGGTTGTTCTCGAATCTACTGTCGACCCAGATCCTATCTCCTCATAGGAGAATGAGGAGGATCCTGGTCTCCAACCCATATGGGCCACTTCATCGTCTTGCTCACATGATTTCCTCAATCATACTTTACCTTCAGATGAAGTAATCGTAAAGGCCATGAATGGTTCTGATAGGCCATCATGGATGATTTTAAGGATGGAAATTTATTTTAAAATGTAGAAACCTTGACGAATCTTACTAATCCTTCATATGTCAACTATTAATGTTTGGCGATATTTTTGCAAAAATATTCAAATTTCTAAGTATTTTATATAGTTTTTATAAAATTTTGGCGATTTTTAAGGTAAAATAATTTTATCTTATAGAATTTGGGCGAATCATTTTTAAAAGAGCGAATCTCATTTTTGGAAAAAGCATGGAAAATTAGCCCATGAGCAAAATTTAGCCCCTAAAATCATCCTTGTAGGCCATGGGATGATATGCATCATCACTCATACTTTCTCGCAGAGCTTGTTAGGATCAAACAAGATGATTTTATATCTACCTTGAATGAGATAGTTGGTCACGTCGTAGTTCCACTTGATACGCATGACATTTATGTCGAAGGAAACATGGCGAGTATTTCTCCTACCATCACTATCGAAATATCTCGTATTCCTGGTAAAATTAAGAATGTATATATCAGTGTGGATCGTTCACCTAAAGAAATTCAGTCATTCGGTCGGTTATATGAGAAGAGACTAGGAATCGACCCTCTCTTTAAGTGAAAAATCCTTTCTCTTAGAATGGCAAGTAACCTCCTACCTGACACTTCTCATATCGAATAACTCCTTGTACACCTAGATGTTAGGACCACATATTGTGCCCTTTTTGCCCATACTTTTTGCTATTATTATACCCTTCATCACCTGTATTTTGACTTATACTATCATTTCACCTGATCATTCCAAGGTACACAACGTCCTTTCTCATTATTATATGCTTAATCCATTTTGCATAATACTTTANAAGGATATAGTATAACCATTAAGCAAACATGTCCCTCCCTGCAACATTCAGAGGATATCCAACTTTAATTCACAGTTACCACTTAAATACACAGGATGTGAGATTACTTATCTATTAAAGGTGGTATCCAACTAACTGACTATAGGTGTTCATCCTTCCACCCAACCATAGGCTTAGAGGCATTCATTCTTAGCACTCTGTCCACCCCTGTGCCAAGACATGATATCACCAGGGAATGTATACCAATTCTCATCGATCCTTTCTCTTTTGTATCTTCTACGAGGTTTATTAGATGCTTCCTCAACATCAAGCTCGCGGCCTTCTACTCGGGTCCTTTTATCTGCATACTCTCAGAGATCTCCCTCTGTGTCACAACCTCGATGAGTTTTATCAGATGATTCCTCAACATCAAGCTCGTGGCCTTCGGCTCATTCTCTGCTGGCCAAATATTGTTCCTCGCATTATCCACTCTTATTTTTATTCTCTTCATGCCTTTCACGCACATCCCTCATGTCCTATTCCTTCTGTCAGAAGGAAACCCAGGTCCGTCTGGGTCTGCAGGACAATATGGTAGTTTAGGCTAACCTTCTGCAGCTAGACCATGCTTCCATTCATGGGGTAGTTGATGGTTCAACCACCAATACTTTTTTATTAACTATTCTCTTATCGTTCTTGCATTCTTTCCTCTAGTGATATCATGGCTAGTAATTTCAAGGCTTCACCCCCACAGTTAGTTATTGGCAATTAAACAATGATACATTTGCAATGTTCCTATGCCACAACATGGTAATCCTAATTAATGATTAATTACAAGTTGGGGGAAACAGGGGTGTTACAAGTACCCATCTGCAAGACTTCCAGACCTGACCATGACCTGGGGATTCAGACCCACACAACCTTTTTGAGGAAGGAAATAAAAGAGGCAATCCATGGGCAGAGGAAAGGTAGCATGAGAGAGAAACCAGATATGCGAAGAGAGAAAAGCCGAAAGAGAAATCTCGAGAAGAGAAAAAGAGCACTTGCATATCTCTGGTTCGAGGAAGAACGGGGAATTAAGCTCATTCTTGGCGTAAGAAGTTGTTGGAAAGGTTTTTGTTACAATATAATAAACGAGGTTGATGAGTGACTCTAGAAGTACTTGGACATAACTCCTTGCTTGGTACAGAGAAAACCCGCTGCTAGGATCCCATGGGAGGAGGAGAGTAACCTTCATCCCTGACTGTCACTGAGAAAGAAGAAACAGTCTCTCTCAGAGCATCATGGTCTAGCTTGGGGGTGGATAGGGGTAAATTTGTCAGGACTGGTTGTGCCTATGGTTGTGTGGAAACAAGAACCCCTTCCAGTAGTCACTTCATGAACTCTGGTTTTCTGATTAGTATTTTCCTACTCCGTGTATTGAAATAGAAATTGTGATTGAATATATTTATATGTCTATGACCGAGTTTTGTACTGAATGATTAAGTTAGAAATATGTATTATCTCTCCGTGAACCTGTGATTTTTCATGTCCGTATGCTTGAATCAGCTGAGTCATTAGAGAGTTATAAGATGTAAGTCTTCCATAGTGTCGAGGAAAGACTTATTGGGATGTTCAAGTGTTGCCAACCTCTAGTATCTACCTTCATGGGAATTTCAAGTTCAGACCCTATGGAAGGAGGGTGCCTCCTTCAGAATCTTCACCATATGACATATGGCTCATCCCAATTGTTAGGACCACATATTGTACCCTTTTTGCCCATACTTTTTGCTATTATTATACCCTTCATCACCTGTATTTTGACTTATACTATCATTTCACCTGATCATTCCAAGGTACACAACGTCCTTTCTCATTATTATATGCTTAATCCATTTTGCATAATACTTTACATTACTTTTGAACCTAATCATTAATTAGAAGTGCAGAAGTGTCCATATTTGCAGAATAGTATTTCAGACCGATGTTGAAACACAGAGCTGCCCAAGCCGCTGTTGAGCTGATGCTGAAACACGGAGCTGCTACACAGTTCGAGGATGCATATGCTGAAACACGAAG